>SNQJ01S0111224.1:7642-36491 GCA_010110895.2 Picea sitchensis | reverse complement strand
AGTGCATTGTGATGAAGAACCAAAATGATAATTCCTTCTTTTGAAAATGACCCTTTAGAGTTGCTTGATGATGTGATGGCTCTGAAAACTAGAAATCATCATTAGAAACTCTTTTGAAATCATAATCATAAAAGATTTAACATATGCCCTATTTTTTGAGTGTTGCGAACTTCTAAGAGAGTTTGCAGCACATCTGATTTATGACTTGGAAAGACACTTTAGGTGGTTGGATGAATGTCCAAGACCCTTTGGACACTTGTTTGGATGACAACATTTGATGGTGTCCTTTAGATAGCTAGATGTGACCTTTACTTTCTCTCTTGTGCTAATAATGACAACCACCATCATGACACCAAGACTAGGCAAATGTATTTTGATCAACTTTAGACCTAAGGTTAAAATCAATACCTTGATTTATTAACATGAAACATGACTCAAAAACCTTTGACAACCTGTACATCCTATGTGTTAACACATCCCATCGTAAAACTTAGGGAAATTCTAAAAATTAACTTATGTTATGTTGTTTCTAGAAGAAATCACTATGTATGCACCCCTTTGTGACTCGTAAGGGGGTTAGACCCACCATTATAAGTCGGTGCCCTACATTGTGATACATGTACATGCACATGGAGTGGCATTTATTCCTTGGGATCGGTGTATTGTGCCTTGGGATCCGTGACATTGGATTGGGATCCATGATGATACTTGGGATCCATGTACTTATATACAACCATATCTACCTACATTGGGATCAATGCCACTTTTCTTGGGATCTGTGTACTTCATCAAGATATGTGTCACCACTTTGGGATCCATGATAGTGCATCGAATGATGACATGGACTCCACATCATCACCAATGCCACTTGTACCATTCCATGGGGGTGCACTTGCTTACATGGCATATTCTCTCATACATGTGGATTATTCTAGTCTATTAGGCTTCATGGACCACACATGTGGATTTGTTGGAGTCATTATTGAGGTTATTACATAGTGGGACTATTGTTGAGGTTGTTACTAGTGGTTGCTAGTTAGTTATGAACTAATTGGACTATTTATATCCAAGAGCGCCTTGCTTCATGAGCCACATGTGTTATTTGTTATGGAGCGCCTTGGTACCTATGCCACATGTGCTATACACCTTGACTTTTATCTTGGGTGCACTCCTTGCTTCTGGGAGTTGGTTAAGGTTGTTACCCTACACTTATGAGGGCGCACTTGTTTATTTGTCCTTTGTGACCACACATGTGGCTATTTTGACCTACATTTATGAGGTTGCACTTGTCCTTGAGGGTTTGTTGAGGGCATCTCTTATATCAGGCTTGTGGTTTTCTCATGCACATGGTTTCCCACGAATGGTTTGAGTATGGCGCCTTATCTATATAACAAGGACATCTCTCTCATTTGGAACTAGTTGAAAAATAAGAAAAAACATTTGTCTCTCATATACTTGTGTTTTAAGTCTATCTTGGTTATTTTTTGAGGGTTTGCTTATAGAAGGTTAGCAAGATTATTTGTATGAAACATGTGAAGGTGGATGAAGGAGCTAGCAAGGGGCCACAAGAGGAGCAAATTTTCTACAATTGGAGGAGCTTCATGAGGTAAAGCTATTTTTCTCATAGTCTTTAGTCATTTGTCACTACATCTATAGTATTGGGTTTTCGCAAATCTTCATTTGATATCTAGCTCTTACTTTAGTGAAGGATAGGGGCTACTTGTTACTTGGAAGAGTTGGTTACACACTCTTCTCTCTACCAAGATCTTGGAACATCATCCACGTGTTTGTTGGTGGAATTTGTTGGGTGCACCTTATGGTTACATGAATCTCAAGGCTTGATATAAGGCCTAGCGTGACCCTACAACCCAAGTAGAAGTCAAGCACTTGTCTATTTTTCTCACCCTCTCACTTTTTACACTTAATTTTTCATGCAATCTAAGGTTTGTTTGAGTTTAATCTTTAATCTAGGTTGCTAACTGATAAAGTCTATAAGCTATCTGCTTTTAGATCTAGTTAGGGTTTGATTTGATTACATTGCAAATCGTTGAAAGGATCTAACGCTAAAATAGATTACTTTATTTGGAGTGCAAGTGGATATACTTGTCCTTGATGGTTTATTGCTGATGTCTTTGAAAGGTTTTCTTCGGAGCTTTAATTTTTATTTAAAAGGCAAATTTGTACAAATAACCACAACGTTTGATAAATTAATTCTATGCTTGCAATTCTTTCTAGGTAAGGGTTTCATTTTGGCTTGCTAATCTAGGTAAATGTTTCATTTTGGCATTTAGCAAATCTTTTATTTTTTTTGTTTTTTTTATTGGAATTGGGTTATGTAAATTTGAACAAAATTGTTATTTTTTTTTGTTGTTTAAATTGTATTTTTGAATGTATAAATGAATTCAGAGTGTTGAAAAACTCTATGAGCACTCGGAGTATACAAACTTAACCACTGAAATCGGCAGATCCAATCACTCTTCACTGTATTTCTGGCAAAATTAAAAAAAAATAAAAGAAAAAAAAGGTAGAACGTTGGAATGGTGGAATCATCCACTAAACACACTGGATATAAATTCTGTGTGCTGGTTGAAAAATATAATGAGGGCTGAATCTTATTGATATCCCACTGGTTTATTATGTCATAGCAGATAATTGGATTAACAAATTCTTCAAAAAAGTCATGCGATTTAAAACTTTTGTTTGGACTCGACATTTGGCATTGTTTCTGATCTAGACATTGCTAGGAACATAACGAATGCTAAAATCCTTGAACGATTTGCTGTAAATAGTCAAACGATTCATCATTTTTTGAATACTGGTCACAGCTTCATGGACTGCCAAGTAAATTGTGCACATGAGATTGAAGTGATTTGAACTTTCATTTGTCTTGGATCAGATTTGCTTGAAATGTTAATCGTAATCTGAATATCAAAGGTTTAAGGGTTGTTTATGATGTTTGGCATAAAAATTTCTAGAGCTTCCATGGTTTACGTCATATATAACCCCCAGAAGCAAATCGATGTTTTGAAGGAATGAACAACTTACTGTGTATGCTAAACGACTCATCATTATCACTTGTTGTTAAGGGACTCTCTAAATCATCTCACAGGGTTTGCACACACCTGGACAGAGTCCTTTAATGACTGGTTAAAGTCATAAAACTCACGAGAATTCTGGTAATTGCTGTGGTTAAATTTGGCATTAATATTGTTGTTTGAATATGATAGCAGAGGCACAAATGATATCATGTAATTCTGGTGTAAGGTCAATATTCTAAATCTGCCCTGAGACAGATACTTGTTTTTGTACTTTGATGGTGGAATCTGGTCGCTTTATACACTCACAACAGCATTACTTTGTGATGACAATTATGTGACATTAAACCTGGGCACTACACACGGCATTAATACCTCTAAAATACATTTGGAATTGTGGGAAAATTTCTAATGCTACAATCGTTCAACTCTCTCATTAACATCTCGTCATGCAAATGCAAATTTGAACAATGTGTTAAGGAAAATGAATTAGTTACATTCGTAGTTAATTAGTGTGTTTACCATTACAGGAGCTGGTAAACCTCCGTAGCCTATTCATAATCATATTGTAACTATATGTTTCATATTAATATACAAAACACATCAATGTGTTGTGTGTGTGTTGCATTAATTTTGTCTCTTTTTAATCTTTTCATGGTATCAAAGCGGGTATGGGCTTCAGTCCATTACTGGAGGGCAGAGAGACTCAGGGATATGGAAGTTGCTCCCGTTGAGAGAAGAGGAATCGTTGTTAGAATTGCCAATGCATAGCAGAGGAAGAGCAGTCAAAGTTTCGTTCTGGAAGAAGTTGTTTGTTCGTCCCACACAAAGGAAGTTGTTTAACGTGGAGGCTTTGCGGAGGAAATCTTGATCGGTTGGGAGAGATGATACATCAAGTTGTGGAATGAACCACTAGGTAGGTACGAGGGTGTTAGTAGGTGTACTTGTATCTAAGCTTGATGGTGAATCGGAGAATTTCAATCTTTGATTAACAAAAGGGGAATGTGAGATAGATTAATCCCAGAGTTTGTTAAGACTAAGTTATGTTTAAGGGGGAGTGTTAAGTTATGATTAAGGATAGGAAGTTGGTGATAGTGATAGTTTTTTAACCGGATGTAATCAAGGGGGAGTGTTAAGGAAAATGAATTAGTTACATCTGTAGTTAATTAGTGTGTTTACCGTTGTTGTTCTTGAGTCTGTACTTAAGGCTTAAAAGTACAGTGTCAAGGCATCCGAAAGTATACTAAAGATTTATAAAAAAGATTACGCTAACCTTCGGTATAAGAAACTAATGAGGGTTTCTACGTTCTCGTTGTCTAGCTTCCAACTGTTCCTGGGTAGTAATATCTTGTTCAATGGCTGCCCATGAACGTTCCAGTTCTTCCCGGGTGTTAGCAGTTTTAAGGATTGTGTCGAAAAGATTTAAAGCAATATGTGTTTGATTAGATAGTCCGGGTTGAATATTAGGTTGAGTTGCTGCAGGGAAGGTCATTGAGGAACAGTACCAGTAAGGAATGATTTAAAGATAGATTTCAACGTTGTTTCAATTTGGTCGAAATAAAGAGAGATTTTTGCATGAAGAACAAAATAGGAATGCAAAATGAAAGCCCTTTCCCGTAACTGTATTATTTTTAGTAAAAAATGTGGGGTGAGAGAAAAACATTTAGCTGTAGATAAAGCAAGGTTCCTGTCAATAGAAAACTCACGCATATACAGAAGAAGAAATTAGTATAGAAATAATTGACATAGTGTAAATAAATATATAATTATGTAAATGCAAATTGGTCTTACACCCGCTGATAGCTGGTGCAGAGGAAAGACAAGAAACAATTACAGAAAGATGAAATCCCTTCACAAAGATTTAAAGTAATATGTGTTTGATTAGATAGTCCAAGAATATTAGGTTGAGTTGTACGCAGTAGGGACGGTCATTGAGGAACAATGCCGGTAAGGAATGATTTAAAGATAGATTTCAAATCTGTTATCTAATTTGGTCGTAATAAAGAGAGATTTTGTATGAAGAACAAAAATAGGAATGCAAAATGAAAGCCCTTTCCCAGAATCAGATTATTTTGTAAAATGGGGTGAGAGAAAAACATTTAGTCAGATAAAGCAAGGTTCCTGGCTAATAGAAAAACTCCACGACATACGTAATAGTTAATTATATAGAAATAATTAGACATTAGCATAAATAAATATATAATTATGTAAATGCAATTGGTCTTTACACTACCGATAGCCAAAAGTGAGGGAAAGACAAGAAAACAATTACGTAAAAGATGAAATCCTTCATTATAGTAGTGGTCGTACCAAAGTATAGCGATACACATCAATTATGAAAGTGGAATGAAATGAAACAAGAAACATAACGAACAAACTTGCAACACAAATGCGGATCTGAATCGGAATCTTCTGAATTTGCTAGTTACATTAACTTCTCGAATGCAGAAACTTTATTACAATCACTACCAAAAAGGTCCAAAATTCTTTATTCTTCTCTCTTTTGTGATCTATTTATACAAAATTTACCCCCCTTTTTTAGAAACTCAATGGTTTCATAAATTCAAGCATAAACTAGAGGAGTTTAAATCACTCCATCTCCTCTACTCTATTTTCAAAAAGTGTCAAGTGCTCGCCTTTGCGTGGATTTGATGCATATGATACATTTGTCCACAAATTGGGATACAAGTTGTGAAGGTTTCACTTGACAAAATGAGAGGAGTGAAATCACTCCACCTCTCCTACTCTATTTTCTGCTAAAAGGTGTCAGGTGCTTGTCTTTGCGCGGATTCGGTGTAGGAAATACATTTGTCCACAAACCGGGATACAAGCTGTGAAGGCTCAACTTGACAACTGGATTCGGCAAAAAATCACTCTCGGGCTAACTGTGGAATCTTATCGCCCATTTGTGCATCAATGATATCAAGTGCATCGAGTTGTGTGCTAGGTTGAATTAAGTGTTTATCAATTTGAGCCATGTCCACTCTGTCCATATTAGAGATATCCTTGAATCTCTTTCATTCTTCTTCTTGAGATCGAGGGAAATCATCTATATTCATTTGCCTTAATGTCTCTAAGTCACCTCCACTCTCCATCCCTAACATCTCACCATCTATAGCATTGAAAGTTTCTTCTAATGAATTGGTCACTTCTTTTTGGGCTCCTCGTTTCGTTTAAGGTAATATTATGTTCTAACTTTAAATAAAATATTACCTCTCAAGTTTGTTCAAAGAATGGTGAGTCCTGAGAACTCAATAAAAATCATGAAAACAGAAGCCATCAGCTCTGAAAAGCTTAATTTATAAAATTCGCTTTCGATAACCGATTCTCGGAAATCGGATGCATTAACAGGCAATCTTCTCAAATCATTCCCACTTTGTCTAGTAGACTCAAGCAGTGCATGAGATCCGGTTCAATATTGATAGCCTCGAGATTTAAACCCTCGAACATCACCCCTCGCCAAATGGTCTTTAATTGAGCCTCGCAACTCCTTGATCATACTCCTTTGTTGACCTCGGATCAGATCCCACCATCTCAGATCACTAAATTCGCTTGTTCCAACTTGGTTTTGAAGACATCAATTTCCTTTTTATCGACCAATCGGGCCAACTCTATTTCTCCACTCAACTGACTCCTAGCGTTCTCAGCCCAAAGCTACTTCCGCTTCAGAGTCTTGATCATGTGGGATTCTTTCTCTTGAGCTGGATTTTTCAATATCCCGACCGAGAATTGATCTTCACGACGATACCCTTAGCGCTCCTCGCTATCTCCGGGTATGGTAATCTATCTTTTTGTCCTTTCCATCTATCATCACTTTGAATTTTTAGCGCTTGATCCTTCCTCCTCGGGTAGAACTCCTTTCGGCTGTCTGTTTCTTTTGTCAAAGAAGAACTCATCATGAAGTTCTTCCGCCTGATAGGGCCTTAGTTCTTCAACGTAGTAACATCCTTCTTCTATATTTTCTTGCGTTGGATCGCAGCAAGTGACAAAAGTGATGGGTTCCTCGATCCGCTTAAGGTCAGCTTCCCCGGCAGGACGATTGAACTCCGTTCTGAGAGGATCGAGGTCTTATCCACTGGATTCGGTTTCTCAAGCAATCGGTGTTTTTTATTTCCACCTCTGAACTCTGCTCCTTGGGTGGTTCCGTAGTCTCTTTTTCTACTTCGGAATTCTTCCCATGCTCCCCCTCCTGGTGTTTTCCAAAGTCAAGAATTGCGTCTTTGAAACCTTCAGCATCCTTTTGTTCTGTCTCGGAAACACCCGAACCCCCACCTCCCAACACAGCGGGGAGACATCTTCTTCTATGCTCCTGAAACTTTAAAAACAGAGGCCATGTCCTCGGGTGGTAAAGATCTGATTCGAACTAACACTTCCCCATAGGACCTCCCCCCCCTCGGAAAATATCATCCGAGGCGAACACTCGTGTTCAAACTTCCTCAACATACAATTTGACAAATGGGTGCTTAAAATTTTCCGAGGATCATGCTTTTTATACTCAACAAAGACCTCGACTAAGTCTTCTAAGGTTGCAGCCTCAAATTTAGCATGTCCAAAATCCAATAAAAATAAGAATTGAAATGGAATCCCGGAAAAAAACGCTACCTTCTTCTCGATGATGCTTTGAGCTCTTTACTCACTCCACCAATCATTGTTTACTCCAAGTAACTTCGCGACAGCCAGCCTTGCCTGTGGGATGAATAAAGGGTAGCTAAGCCGGGGAACAGTCTCAACATCAAATAGGGAGAATTTCCACGCATTCGCCAAATCACGACACTATCTCGTGATTTGCAGCATCATATCCGGAAAGATGCTAGGTCGCGAACGAATTAAAATGGCGATAAAAGGGCACCATCACCCAGCTTGAAAATCCCATAAATAAATTTATTTGCTTGATTTTCCCATTGGCCATCGATATCATGCACGCTTTTTCTTGGGTTGGATTCCCAAGCCCACCCATCAAAGGAACGGTGGTCGTGGAAATATATCGCCATTCATGATATATGCAGATACGAAGAATGAGGATGGTCTACACTCTCCTTTCCCGTCCCCGAAGCATCAGCTGACCTAAGAGAAAGACTGTCCGAGAGTATCTTCTCCCAATTAAATGAGCAATCTTCCGCTACCCGAAATAAGATATGCAGTCCTATGATGTAGAAATGTGAAGTATCCTCCTTTCCGAATAGTCGGTATGTCATCATTGCCACATACATATATTGTGGCTCCAGTGAAGCAATTGAATATACACCTTGGTCATTCGCTTCCGGACTCTCATGAGCATGAAACCTAACTTTTGTATCAAACATGGCATGGTTTTGCTCATATTCCTGTAAGACTCCTTCTTTGAATTCTTAAATCTAGCATCATACGCAGTATCTCGTGGTTGGTGTTGGGAGCTTGTACATGGTTTGGATATGCTCGGGTCTAAAAGTTCCAATCCTAGCCCGTCTGTCATTTAGAATAGTTCTGGAAGGCAAGTCGACATGATATAATGCCCATCAGATCATAAGTCAGAGTATGGGAGCAACCGTGTCCGGTTGCAACCAGTGCAGACTCCGACCAATGACTATCTTGTATTTAAGTGGTTCAGGCCGCCCTCAAGTATCATTGTCACCTGGACCCAATAATTTACCAATCAGATCAAGGTAATGATCTTAAACAACAAAATGACCAGCTAGGGGACCCGAACTACCACCGGTGAAGTATCCAGACGCTGTTCGAATCCTCGTGACCGCGAACTCCTGACATTCGGCCATATCTTCCGCGGAGCCATGGTTGAAGCTTGCGTCTTATCTCAAGAATAGACCAAGGACATGCAGAATTAGTCTACCTTAGGAAAGCAGAGCTCCGTGCTTATGAGAAATGTTTAAAATAGAATGAAACTCTCGATATATTTGAAAACTCTATACTATTTGAAATGAGTTTGTCAAATCGTACATAGAAACAAATTTATTGCATAAACCGACCCTTATTTATTCGTGGATTTGTCTTAATTCTTCATTAATGTCATCAATGTTCGTGGGCTTGACAATACTATGGAGAGCAAGTAGCTACCTCGTGAAGTGTGCAAACCTCAATGTGCGGGACGTATCTCGTTCTAATTTAAAAATTCAAATCTTAGCAACTTAAATAATTTTCTCTCTTTTCACTGCATCGTGAATTTCCTTTAACATTTTGACTCTCTTCAACTCAAGAGATCATGAGTGCCGCATTTTTAGCTTTAATTAACAAGAATCGCGGATTTCACATCCTTAATTATATATAATTAATTTATTTGCCATATCGCAACTCGCCAGACTTTGAAGACAGATTTTTTGGAGAATGATATGCCGAGTCGCGACATCGCAATGTGGCGATAATTAAGACTCAAAATGTTAAAAGAAAATCTTAGATTACTAATTAATCTTGAAAGTATAATCTGGCAAGTTTCCACTCGAGTCGGTTTTAGGAGCTTTAATTCTATGAAAGAAAGTGTCGAGTGGCGAGGTGCTGAGAACCAAATTTAACTAAGGGTTATTTTTACCTTTAATCTCCTAATCAAGGTTATCACAAAGTTATTGTGTTCGCCATCGGGGTTGTAAGAACAAAAAATTGGGTTTGAAGAATGCCGAGTCGTGAAACCCCGACATGTCTTTCAATCATGGGTTAAAGGTTTTACCCTAGTTAATGCCTTGGGCGAAAATTAAAAATGACCTCGCTGTTTTGTGACTCGGGACGTGTGAACTAAAGGATTAAAGTATCTGACTTGTGATATCCTGAAATAAAACAAAAGAGTGAACATACTTGCAAAAATGGACATGTTTTGAAAGTAGAAAAAGCAATTCTATTCAGGCGACAAGATTCTGTGAGTTTTAAGATCTCTAAGAAAAAGAGTCAATTTAGATTTCGCTCAAAAATTGAAAATTTTGAAAGGTAAAAACATGGGCGGCTCCAACATAGGCTCCAAACAGGGATCTCGCCTCGCGGAGGCGGGAAGAAATAAAAGAGACTGTACAATATTGGGTAAATGGACGACCAAAATCAACAGCTAAAGATTCACATGAAAAAGATATGAAGGGGGAATTTTCGCTTTGTACCTCAGAAATTTTCGAACTCATATACTCTTTCCAAACACGGCCGAACCTAATTTCTACAACTTTCTCCCTTTCATCATTAACTTTGTGGATGCTTTAAGACAGTCAAAACGACTCTAGGATATTCAACAGATCTTACGTTTCTCAGCTTGCATTAAAAGAACGCTATTATACAATTTTAAATAGGAAAGTCCCATCGAAATTTGGGGAAATTATCAGGCTTTCAGAAAGTGTTGATTACCAAATGTTAATTTGATATTAATGCTGCAATGCAAACTTTGCAGGATCTCTCAGAGCATTTGCTTCACCGCCAGCCCGTTTCAAGACTTCCGGTGGGAAGTTGTTCAACCCTTTTTCACTGAATCTCTTTTCACCACTTCGGAAAAAATTTATGCGCTAAACTTAGAAGACGAGGGCAATAATTTCTGAATTTTCTTTCATCGCCTTAATGGACTATTCAGGGTGGGGCAATCATTTCAATTTCCTTTCACCACCTGCCTTAGTATTTACTTTTAAAACATGAAGATGGGAGAAATCATTTTATATCAGGGCTAAGATCTGCGTAATATTTTTTATCAAAGGTCCGTCAACTTATTTTGATTACTTCTGGTGATTAACCTTACTTTGACACTCACAAGACCTTTCGTTCTTACGGAGACAGGGAGAATAATAAAATTTTAAGGAACATCATGTTCAAGCAAGCTTTGATTTTTCCGACGTTGAAAAAACCTAGGATAGTTAGGATCGCTATAAACATTCCTTAACTTAGCATAAGATCAAGTAGTTGTGAAGACTTGCTTTCTTTAGATCCGCTTCTAATCCCCGAGGTTTAAAATGAAAAACCTTTACCCATTCACAAAGACTTGGGAAGATAGTGACTCGCTAAAATTTAGGACCAAATATAGACAGAAAACAAGACAACAATTAAATGGCCTAATATGCAACAGGTCACAACAGTTCGGGACTGATTTTCAGATATATTTAGAACAAAATTATGACCGGGATCGCTTTGGGTTTATTGTGATGCGACCAAATTATTTAGTTTGAGGATTAAGGGCTTCAAAACTAATCCCGCGATCTAATCCTTTATATTGTAATTGGAACAATATTACCTTAGATTGCTAAAACAACCTTTTCATGACCAGAGTATTGAAAAACTCAATCATTTCTTTTCTTTTCACTTTTTTGTGGACTATGAATTATCTTAAGTATCACCTGTTTTAAATCGTTCTATTTCCAACACCCAATTTCGCACATTATTTTTTCTTCTAGTTTCGTCTGAGGCTGGAATCCTGTAAAACAAATACAAATCTTATTGAAAAAACGTTGAAAATTTAGGAACGAAAAACCAAAAATTAAAAACAAAAAAAAAAAAAAAAAAAAAAAAAAAAAAAAAAAAAAAAAAAACACTTTATAATAAAAAAAAAAAAATTGGCTAATTTTTTTTTTTTTTTTTAACAACAACTATCACATCATGTCGTGCTTTAGATATCGCCCATTGATAGGGGTGTTAAGGGTTTTACCATCCAATTTTTCTAATAGAAAAGAGTTCTTCCCTTCAGAAGTTTTGACTTTGAATGGTCCATACCACAGGTGGTCAAATTTGCCATGCTTCACGGCTTCTTCCCTTCTCACATCCCATCTTAACACTAAGTCAACTGGGGAGGAACTTTATGTCCTTTGCCTTGAGATCGAAAAATGCTTTCATAGCATCAGCCCCTGGCATTTCTGCATTTTCTCATCAACCTCTCCACTCTATATGATGCTGTTGAATCTCGATCAGTTGGTTAATTCTCTTGGTTATATGATTTGGTTCTTCGTTTTGATCCTCGCCATACTTCATCAATGGCAATGCTAAGTTTATAGGAAGAACCGCTTCGGTCCCATATACCATATGAAAAGGAAAAATGTCAATTGACCTTTAGTGCCGATGGCTTTTCCACAACGCCGCATTTCAAATGCACATGCCAGACCTTTTATTTTCATCCAAGACTTTCTTTTTTATTACGCTTACTGTGCTCTTTGTTGTATGATTCGCCAACCCATTTCCGGGGTAGTACAAGCAAGGGAATGGCCTTTAGAACGACACCGTATTCCTCGGGCAAGAAATTGATCAGCATCCGGCATGGATTTGAAGGCCCTGGCGCTAATGGTAACGATCTTTCGGGTACACCCGAATCTTGATAAGATGCTATCTTCCAAGAAGTCGATCACCATCGAATCTGTTGCTCTTTGGTTGGAACCTATTTCACCCACTTTGTAAAATAACTGCGTGGTTGTTAAGATCCACTTATGTTGAGTACTAGAATGGGGATTAATTTCCATGAGTCTAATCCCCATTGCTGAAATGGGGCTTCACTTGACTGAATGAGTGGTAGCAGGAGTTTCGCTACCGCTGAATATTCAATACTTGTGCAATGTGCACGCATTTCTACATTGACGTCCAAAATATTTTTGGCCAATAGTATCCGGCCCTCATGATCTTGTAGGTTGTGGCTCTCCATGCATGGTGTCCTCCATGCATTCCTTCCATGAAATTCTTCTATAACCCATGGATTTTCCACTCAACCAAATAGACTAGTAAGAACCCGAGAGGATCCTTCCAAGAAGTTGATTTTCTGGAGATGCACATTTGCTGCAAAGCATGGAGTTTTAGAGTTTTGTATTTGGATGGTGTTAGTCCTTCTCGACATTTCAGGTTTAACAAATAGAAAACTATATCTTTATACCATTATGACGACATGAATTTTTCTTCAAACTTGCTTGGATATGTCTGGTCATCCGTCTCTTGCAAATGTGTGTCTCCGCCTTCTCCTTGTAGGCAATTTATGTCAAGAGCTCTATGGTTTGACAAACGCAAGAGTCGGCTAGACCCCCGCCCTTTATTAATTTAGTAGGCTTGACTCCAGATCAAATTCTTGTATTTAGCGAGCCAACGCCCTCGTCTTCCATCACTATCCGGGTCAGTATCAATGTCTTTCTAAGACCGGTTGGCACGTGAGCGTGACATCTCTTGGAATGCGTAACGTAGTTCCAATGATTTAATGCTTTCTCACCATTGTGTACTGCTTTTCTACATAATTTACATTTTAATTCCGGCTGCCTCTAAGGTTTCTGCTAAAAAATTGACGCTCAAAGCCTTCATACTCTTCCATCTTTTGCTAACACCACTACATAGTATGTTCAGGTTTAACGAGAAGATTTAGGAAATATTTCCAAGTAATCTGGGCTTTGCTAACACAAAAAGTCAAACATTGAATTTTTAACATGTTTGAACGACGCTAGCCTCTAATACACCAATTTCACTCTACTATCTTTCTTTAGCATTCCTTTGATCAATTTGACAATTTCAGCAGAATTTGGTATAAACCTTCGTAGAAAAATTATTGTACCTAAGAAAGATTTCGAATTTCTTTTACGCTTCTAGGAATATTTATAGTGTCAATAGTTTCAATCCTCTTAGGATTGATCATGATCCCATCTTTAGATACGACATGCCCCAAAATCTTACCTTCCCGGTGATAGCGAAATGTGATTTCTTTCGGTTCAAAGATAGGCCATACCTCGCTGCATTTTTCGGGAAGTCTCATAAATGGGATCAAATGTTCTTCATCGATTTTAGGAGGAAACCGCCAACCGCCATGTAGATTACTACTTAACTTGTCCTTGTCTCCAATAAATGCTATGTTGATAGCTCGCTGAAAGGTCGCCCCGCATTCATCAAACCAAAAGGCATTTTATCATACATGAATGTACCCCATGGTGTGGTGAAAGTGATTTTTTCTCTGTCTAGCTCGTTCATGGTGATTGGTTGTACCTTAAAAACCCATCTATCATAGACATTCGATTTTCTCCAACTTTACCTCTTTCCAGACGGGTCCATTTTGGGAAGCGTGATAATTATCCTTAAGAGAGTGTCTGCTCGTCTTAAATCCACACACCTAATTCTCCGCTCTTTCTGACAGGGACCAAATTTGCCAACCAGTCTGAGTATCTTAGAGGTACAATTATTTTCGCATCTAAAAGATTCTTAACTCCTTTTCAATGACTCTGCAACAAAATGGGGTTAAATCTGTTTGAGCTTTGCCTTAAAAGGCTTCGACCCCTGCCTAAATTCAGATTTCAGTCTAATTATGGAAGTATCATATGTTCCAAGCTCATCATAGGACCGTGAAAGACCAGATAATCGCTTTGAGTATGTCTTTGTATTGGTCTTTTACCTTGGGAGGCAGGAATTTAGATATCTTTACTATCCTGGCTTCTTTTTCAGTTCCTATGTTACGGTCTTCCACTTCTTCTGGTTGGGTTTGCAAAGTGGATTTCACAGGTTTGTCGTTCTGATCGAAGAGTCTTCCTAAAGGAATTAAAGAAACCTTTCGTAGATCCTGGTTTTTTTATGACCAAATATGCGATGATCCGCCATTTTATCCTCGGCCAAAGGTTTTAGGATCTCTCACCTCCTTGCATAATCCACGGTCGCTTTGGTTTTCTTGGTCCGATGAGCTCTTAAAGAAATCAATACTCTATTGCCATAAGAGAAATTTTTGAATTTGTTCATCATCTTTGAAGATCCTATTGTCCTACATTGTCTGCAGCAGAGGGTTTCGAGAATCGATTTCAATATGGATATTTCCTCACTTTAACGCTCAGGAGGAGAAAAGGTTGAGGCTACCTTAGCCAATACGTCAGCATGTAGATTCTCTGCGCAAGGAATAAAATGGACTTTTAAAGATGAGGAAAAAATTTCCATCAAATCCCAAGCACAATTTATGTATGTTCTTAGTCTAGGATGATTGGCTTGAGCATTGTTCTTACTTACTTGTCTTTAATTATCGGGCCTGTCACCGTATACCTCCAAGTTTTTATATTTAACTTCCTTGAAGCCTCTAAACCTAATATTAATACTTCATACTCACATACTTTATTAGTGTAATCTATGTCCCAATGCAAATGATATGAGAAAGGAACAATAACCTTACCTTCAGGCGCTACTAAAAATATACCAACAGATAAATTCTTCCAAGAAGAAGCTACCATCAAGTACATTTTCCATAATACTTTTCAGATAGTTCTTCTACCAAGGCTAAGCTCTTTCTCTGTCACATCGAGTTCTTTCTGGATACCCATCTAAACCATCAAAGAATGACAATATGCACCCCTGATCTTAGTCTCAGAATCTAAATGGGAAAGTTATTTGGCCTGAGATCACCGATAGTATAGGCTTACCCTTGTTTCTCGATACAAATGGGTAAACTGACCACCTGCAATTGGGATTGTGGTATATGACATGTCCAACTGTAGATAACCCCCAACTTGGCTCCCCATGATTTGGATAATAACATACCATATTTTGGGGGGATATCTCAGAATAACCACATCCATCAAGATACTCTTGATCGGGACCTGAGCTAGGGTAACTACCAGATATTTTGTATCATTCCCATACATTTAACCTTTCTCAAACCAAACGAGCATAGGTTTCCATAGGGTCTAGTGATATAGAGCCCCAACCTCTCCATTATAAATTTGGGCATAACATTATGAGAAGCCCTTTTAGGGCCCAGTAATGCGCTATGCAAGAACCTGGTCATGTATATTCGTGGGTGGATATAGAAGATGACAAGAACCTTTGGATCCTCAAAATGAGGACCAAAGGTAATGTTAGGTCCATTGCCTCTAGGTTGATAGCATCAGAGTGACTTTCGGGCTTACAAACACCCATCACTTTGGCAATTTGCTTCCGATAAGTGGGGTTTTTTTGCTAATTCTACCAAAGGAATTTGTATCTTAATTCTGATGTAATTCTATTTTCAAAATTGAAAGATGCATTTACCTTGTCCATTTCTTTTGTTAAGACTTCCGAGCTTTTCTCTTCCGACTTCTTTGTTTTGTCCTGATCTCTTTATCACTCAGGATCTTAGTCTAAGATGTAACTTTATCTATCGGTCTTGTTTCCTTTGTTCGGGTTTTGGCTTTTTTCACCTCAGACTCTTGAGTCTTTGTCATTTTGACTTTATTGCTGGGTAACATTGTCTCTTCCAAAGGAGGTTCATGAGATTAACCCCTTTGTAGGATTCCCTTAGGTTGGCTTTGCTCAGTTGAGGTGGGCTTATTTTTATATCTCAGATTGCATTTGGGTTGAAAATCACCAAGCACATTTCTCAAGCTTCAACAGCTGAGATACACGAGGTCGGGTGATGATCACTTTCTTCCTCTCTTCATTAGATCTGAGGGGGTATTTAAGGACTCTCTCAAGGTCTTCCCGGTCAAAATGGTCATGAATATCTACCATCAAACTCCTACAACTTCATCTCTTCCTCGAATTCAAACCTTGGAGGTCATTTCTGTCTATAAAATTTTCGCTTTTTTAGTGGAGCTTGTATTTTTGACTTTGGGCCCTTATTTGCCTCTCTGCTGGATTTTGGGGATTTGGGCTTCTCCTGAAATCCCTTTTGTTAGAAGGATCAGCTTTAGCCTGATCCAACCCATCCTAGAGATTTTGTTAGACAGCTCTTTAATTATTCGGGCCATATAATCCACTCGCCGCCGCTGTATCTTATTTGATCTGCATAGACCCACCTGGTTCCCTATAGCTGCCTATTTTCTCTGTTGATTGTTTCTACTTTAGCCTTTAACTTACCTCAAGCCATCATATTAGATTCTATTTTGACATCATCGTCTTGCATTCTATTAAGGGTGGATCCTCTTCTTCGAAAAGTAATGCAAAAATCAAGTTCGAAGCTCCCTTGAAGGTTACTTAATGAGGGTTCTGTTGTCGCTAGTCAATGGCCGGAATTTTATTATGTGTTTGTTTTAAATCTCGTATCAAAATTCCACAACGGGTTTCTCGAAGTTCTTTTCTTTAGGACCCAAAACTCGTAAGGTAAATATAGTGATCCTTTTCTCTCCCTATTGTCCGAGGAAAGCATCTTTCCAAGCAAAATAAGATCAATAGGAATGGAAGGACTAAACCGTTCTAATTCATTCTTCCAACCGACAGAAACTGAATGACATCCTCGTGTCAATACTCACGATGTCCTAAACTGGCTCAAAGAAGTTTATATGTTTACACAAGTAGATCTCCTCCCTAGTGAACTTAGGGAAGATTTTTGGTGTAGTTTCAGGTAAATCATGGAGATGAATGGGTAAAACCAGGAGTGTGTATCTCAATCGCTACTTTTGTAAATAACACTGGGAGGAGGGACATTCAAGCTGTCTCCACCTCCTCCCTTCGGGACTTTAATCAACTTGGGAGTAGGAAATGAGGGTGCAACACAATCTTTTGAATCATGTGAGACTGGGAAATTCTGTTGAAGAAAAGATGGTATGTCAAATGACAACGATCTTTCTAAAGGACCCTTTCCCTTGTTTATAGATGGGAAATTTTGATGATTCAATTCTAAATTCAGAGTAGGTTTGTTTCTAGATCTTGCATCGCATGAGGGAATGGCAGGAAGTAGGAGGTTCAAGGGAATTTTCATTAAAAGGGTTTTATTTATGGACCAGAGTTGCCCTGACCGAGCCTCTCGCTTCTAAAAAATTTCTCGTGATTCGCCACTGAGTAATCAACTTACATCCTGGTTCTCATTCTATTCTTTCTACTCAGACATTGTGTTTCATGGAGTCATGGAAAGATTTTAAAAATCCTAAAATTAGTGCACTTCTATGTTCACTTTATCAAAGAGTAAACATGGTCAACGAATAGTTTGTTGTTTTCCAGAAAGATTTTAACTTCGCCTCAAAGAACGGCGCCGCTTTTAAAGATGTTGTCTCGAGGTCCTGTATTTCATACGGAAAAGCATGTTGTCAAGGGCATCCCAAAGTATACTAAAGATTTATAAAAGATTACGCTAACCTTCAGTATACGAAACTAATGAGGGTTTCTATGTTCTAGTTGTCTAGCTTCCAATTGTTCGGTAGTAATATCTTTGTTCAATGGCTTCATGAACGCTCCTGGCCTCTCCCTGCAAGTGTTAGCAGCTTTTAAGGATCAGGTCAAAATATTTAAAGTAAAATATGTTTGATTAGATAGTTCTGCTGAATATTAGGTTGAGCTTACATGGACTACTATTGGAGGAACAAAGTATCAAGAAGGAATGATTTGAAGATATATTTCACCCATTGTTTAACGGTATCGAAAATTGAAAGAGGAGTTTTTGAATGAAGAACAAAATAGGAATGCAAAATGAAGGCCAGTCTCTCAATCAGATATTTTAATAAAAGGTGTGAATTGGGAGAAAAACATTTAGCTATAGATAAAGCAAGGTTCCTGTCAATAGAAAACACACACATACGTATGAAGAAACAGTATAAAAAATCCATAGTGATAAATAAATATATAATTCAGAATGCAATTGGTCTTTACACCACGATAGCTTCAAAGTGCAAGAGGAAAGACAAGAAACAATTACGTAAAAGATGAAATCCCTTCTGAATGTCAAATTATAGTAGTGGTTGGTACTAAAATATAGCTTATTACACTCAATTATGGAAAAGCGGAAAGGAAATGAAACAAGAACATAATCTTAAACAAACTTTGAAAACACAACTGACTAACGGAATCTTCAAATTTGCTAGAATTAACTTCTCAAACAAAAACTCTATTACATAATCATTTACCAAAAAAGGTCCTTCCTTTTTATTCCTTCCCTTTTCTGATCATTTTATACGTACTTTTCCTTTAGTTTAGAAACTTATATGGTTTCATAAATTCAAGCATAAATCTTTAGGAGGAACTAAATCACTCCACCTCTCTCTTACTTCTATTTTCAAAAAGTGTCGCATTTGCCTTTAAGGATTTGGTGCAGTATAGCGTAGATACATTTGTCCACAACTCTGGATAAGCCACGGTTGCTCGCTGATACCGGGAGGAGTGAAATCACTCCACCTCTCCTACTCTATTTTCAAAGAGTGCTGTGTGTGTTTGTCTTTAGCCAATTCGGTGCATACAATATATCGGTTCACAACCGATACAAGTCATGAAGAAGTTCCATGGATGGGCCATTCTTTGGCAAATAGCATTCTGCCAATCAGTGGAAGCTTATCACTCCATTTGCATCAATGATATCATGTAATTTGATTTGTGCGCCAGGTTGAATTAAGGTTTATCAATTTGAGCCATGCCCACTCGGCTCAAGGCTCAGAGATATCCTCCTAATCTCTCTCATTCTTCTCTTTGAGATCGAGGGAAATCTGATCTACATTCATTTTCCTTAATGTTCTCCGAGTCACCTCCACTCTCCATCCCTAATAACTCACCATCTATAGCATTGAAGGCTCTTCTAATGAATTGGTCACTTTTGGGCATGTTCCTTTGTTTAAGGTAATATTATGTTCCCAATCCTTTAACAAAAATATTACCTCTAGTTTGTTCAAAGATGGTGAGTCCAGGAGGGCCTGCTAAAAATCTGTTGTTAGTAGCTATAACCGCCTCTTGAAAAGTGCGTAGGACCCGAAATCAGGTTTCTTTTGACAATCGACTTTCGAACTGGACATGCATTAACATGCACCCCTCGAATCATTCTACTTTGTTCAGCGACTTATCGCGTAAAGAGATCTTGCTCACTATTGATAGGGCTCAAGATTTAAACTTCGATGTCGATCACCCTCGCCAATGATTCTAATCGAGCTCCCCAGTTCTCCTGATCATACCTTTATCGACTAATCAGATCCCACCATCTTGATCATCAATTCGCTTGTTCCAGCCTTGGTTTTGGAGGACTTCTATTTCTTTATCGCCAATCGGGCCAGCCTTCATTTCACTCTCCGGGCTGATTCTAGCACTTTCTCATGCATGAAGCTTACCTGCTTTGAGTTCCCTATCGCCATTCTCTCTCTTCGAGCTGATTTTCAACAACCCGACCGGAATTGATTCACGACGATACTTCCCTGCTGGGTTCTCGCCATCTCGCGGGCTGCACTCATCATTCTTTTTTCCTTTCCATCCGCCATCACTTGAATTTTAGCAGCTTGATCTTCCTCCGCTAGGAACTCCTCACAATCAGTTTTACAAGAAGAACTCATTTGGTGGGAAGTTCTTCCGCTCGACAGGGCCTTAGTTCTCACCGAAAATCCATCCTTCTTCTATATATTTCCTTGCATTGACTGCAAAGGCGATGTATGATAGCCCCGATCTTCTTTGCCGCCTTTCCTAGTGTGACGATTGAGTCCTGCTCCTTCGGAGGATCGAAGGTCTAGTCTCAAATGGATTCGGGTTTCTCGCTGGTCCGGCGGTTTCTTTTACTTCCACCTCCAACTTCGCTCCTCGGGTGGTTCCAGAGTCTCTTTTTCTCTGCTAAATTTCTTCCATGCTCCCTTCCCATCGCTTTTTCGGTTAGAAGTCGGCCCTCTAACTTTCAAAGATCCTTCTTTCATCTTTGTAAATACCCAACCTCTCCCAGCATAATGGGGAGACATCTTCTTCTATGCTCCTAAAACTTTAAAACAAAGGCCATGTCCTCAGGTGCTAAAGATCAGATCCAAACTAGCACTTCCTATAGGACCTCGCTTCCTCGAAAAAATATCCGAGGGTGAACACTCGTGTTCAAACTTCTCAACCTACCAATTTGACAAATGGGTGCTTACACTTTTCTGAGGATCATGCTTCTTATACCTGATAGAGACCGCATCAAGCTTTTCCTCTAAGGTTGCACTTCATGAAGTACGTCCAAAATCCAACAAAGAATAATAATTTAGTCATCAGAAAAATCTCCATACCTTCTTCGATGATGCTTTGAGCTCTTTACTTCACTCCACCAACCACTGCTTGTTCGCAATCTCGCCACGTGCCGCCTTGCTCCGGGGATGAATAAAGGAAGTAAGCTGGGGAACAAAAGAGTTCAACACTTAAAATAGGAACCTCAGCTTCTACTGCATCTCAAATTCATGATACCATTCAGATTTGCGTTTAATGCTATCCGGGAGATGCAAGGTGGCTTAACGACCAAAAATGTATGGCGCAATTCATCAATTGTGTTTGAAACTTCATAAATAAATTTATTTGCTTGATTTTCCCACAGTTTGTCATGATACTCATGTACGGGTTTTTTTCTTGGGCTGGATTCCAATCCCAATTCATCAAAGGAAATAAAGGTGGAACATATCGCGTCCATCATATATGCAGACATGAAGATCGATATTTTGGTATATCATGGTTCTCCGGGTCCCGATACTCAAAGACCCGGCTGAACAAGTCAAGTCCGAGAGTGTCTTTGCCCAATTAAATGAGCAACCTTCTCACACTGAATATGAGAGGTACCCACGCAACGTAGAAATGCGAAGTATCCTCTTTCAAGAGTCGGCTATGTCATCATTGTCACATGTTATTATTGTGGCTCCAAATGGGTTAAATTGAATATAATGCCTTCAATACTCATTCACTTCGGAGCCGCGAAACCAATCCTTTATCAAACCCTCGCATGGTTTTGTCATATTCAGGTAATTCCTTCTTTTGAATTCCTCCGTGAATTCAAAGATCACACGCAGATGTATTCGTAATAGGGAGCCATGGTACAAGGTTTGATATGCTCCTGGGTCTAAAAGTTTTGACTCATGGTCCGTTGGTCGCTATGATAGTTGAGATATCTATGTGATCCAATGCCCATCGATCATGTCGTAGTATGGGAGAAACCGTATCCGTTGCAACCAGTGCATTCCCCGACCGAATCCACTATCTTGTATTTAATGTTCAAGTCATCCTTTTCATTATCATTGTCAATTCCAGTCCGAACACTTGTACTAATTCAGTTTGTATAATATCTTAAACAAACGACCAAATTTAGGACTCAAACTGGCCAATTCTAAGTAGAAGTATCCTCGACGTTGTTCCAACCCCGTGACCGCAACTCGACATTCACTTTTGCCTTTCCGTGGATCCAGCGGTATCAAGCTTACTCTTCTTTTCCGGCAATAAACCTCGTAGAGCATGCAGAGATTAGTTCACTTGGAGAAAGGTGAGCTCTGTGCGCTTATGAGAAATGTTTAAAATAGAATGAAACTCTCGTATATATTTGAAAACTCTGTACTATTTGAAATAAGTCTGTCAAATCGCACATAGAAACAAATTTATTGCATAAATCTGATCTTATTTATTCATGGATTTACCCTAATTCTTCATTAATGTCATCAATGTTCGGCGGCTTGACAGGCAGTCGGGTTATGGAGAGCAAGTAGCTACCTCGTGAAGTGTGCAAACCTCGATGTGTGGGACGTATCTCGTTCTAATTTAAAAATTCAATATTTAGCAACTTAAATCATTTTCTCGTTGTTCGTTGCATCGTGAATTTCCTTTTAACATTTTGACTCTTCAACTCGCGAGACTACGAGTGTCGATTTTAGCTTAATTAACAGTAACCGTGATTTGGCGCATCCGTAATTATATAATTAATTTATTCACCATATCGCGACTCGGGACTTTGAAGACAGATTTTTGGGAGAATGATATGCCGAGTCGCGATATCGTGATGTGGCGATAATTAAGTCTCAAATTATGGGAAGAAAATATTATATTAGGCTACTAATTAATCTTGCTATAATCATGTCGCCACCTCGTGAGTCGGGGTTTTAGGAGCTTTAATTCTATGAAAGAAAGTGCCGAGTGGCGAGGTGCCGAGAACCAAATTTAACCAAGGTTAGTTTTTTACCTTTAATCTCTGACCAAGGTTATCACAAAGTTATCGTGTTCTCAGCTATCGGGGCTGTAAGAAAAAAAACTTGGTTTTGACGAATGCCAAGTCGTGAAACCCCGACGACGTCTAATCATGGGTTAAAGTTTTACCCTAGTTAATGCCTTGGGCGAAAATTAAAAACGAGTTCGCAGTTTCGCGACTCGGGATTTGTGAATTCAAAGTTTAAAGTATCCGACTTGCGAGGCCCCGAAATAAAACAAAAGAGTGAACATACTTGCGAGAATGGATCTATTTTGAAAGTAGGAAAAGCATTTATGTTCAGGCGACAAGATTTCAGAGTTTTAAGATCTCGGAAGAAAAAGAAAGTCAGCATAGATTTCAAGTTTCAAAAATTGAAAATTTTTTGGAAGGTAAAAAACAAGGGCGGCTCCAAAAACTGTTACAGGAGTTTGTAAACATCCATAACCTATTTGTAACCATATTGTAACTATACGTTTCATATTAACTTCCAAAACACAATGTGTTGTGTTACATCAATTTTGTCTCTCTTTAATCTTTTCACAATGCACTCTCATGAAATCTAGTTTAAGTAATATGATGAATGGTTATGTAACAACACTATGGCATTATTAACTTTTTTGAGTCTAGCACCTAATAACAACATCTAAATTGATATGGTTATATGGTAAATGGTTCACGACTCCCTCTTTATGTTTTGTCATTTCTCTCTTGTAGCATTGTTCACATACTTTAAATGTTTTTTGATCTAATTCTCCAGCATACTTTATGAATGATTTGTCATTTTGAGTTATGGTTCTTTACTGTATCAATATATCATTTGAATACCCTTTGGATAAACATCTTAATTCATTGTGCTAATGAGTAAATCTAGATATTTATGTTTTTTCCTATTTATGGTTTTTCCTTTTGAGTCATTTTATTGTGTTTTGCTTGGACATTTATGTTATTGGATGTTCACTTATGTGAAGCACTCGTGATCTTTGAGTTGAAACAAATTTTAAATTGCCATTCAACAAATGAACTTTGGAAAATCTGGATAACCTCATGATCATTTCATTTACAACATAGTTGTGGATGCTTTACTTTTTATAGTAAATTGTTGGAGTCTTTTTTGATGAGTAAATATTTGTGGATGAATCATTTAAAATTTAGCGTTGAGCAATTTGCATACTTGATTACTTGTTATTCTTTTTTACACAAGGAAAATTGATAAAAGTTCACAAGTCAAATTCAAGCTAATAATCCATTTATACACTTGCAACTAACTCTAACTTGATTATAGGGATTTCCCCTTAGGAGTGGGGCAAGGCCACCGAGGTGACAATGAGTGGATTGCTTGAGAATTGCCTTTAGGATCTCCTGTTGGGGTTGGGAATTTTCCTCTTAGGAGAGAGTTTGAGTGGTAAGTGAAGTTTGAGGGGGATGCAAAGAGTTCTAGTTAACAAGGTTCTCCCTCAAAGATTGAGGAGAAAACGGAGGTTGTTGTTCCATAGATTGATTTAGAGACTTAAAATTAGTTATATTTAGGTGTGGATGAGGTCAGATTAGGGATGGATATGCCTTCACCTTATACTCTAGCATGTAGAAAGTTAAGATGGCTTACCCCAGACATTACAAGAGGCACATGAGTAGGTAGGAGCACCCATATCTTTAGTGAGGGAGAGTATACCTCCTAGGATATATTCTAGCCATGTTGCATTAGCTTCTTCCACTTGTGAGCCTACTGGTTGTTTTGAGGAGGAGAGGTGTGATGCCTTGATGAAGGATGATATTTGGGTTGACTGCAAAACTGTAGCAAGTACATATTTGTGTATGGTAGGCTTGACTAAGTTGTGAGGGAGATGAAAAGTGTTAGTGAAAATACTTTTCTCGTAAAGAGGGCGTGTTAGCTTTTGGGGTTAATTTGAAAGTGTTTACACAATATTTTGGTGTAGTTCATGAGATGTGGTGTGCATGGTGTATGGTTGACCCTTGGTGTTTTGTGATGGACTTTCACATTGGAGGTGGCTCACTCTTGAGTTTTTAGACCTTCTATGGATGCTTTTATGGAATTCTTCCTTGAAGTGTTAGAGACCTCTAGAGCTTGGTGACTTCTTTATGTATTCAACACATGGAGGTGGTTGCATGCTTGGAGGATTCCTTACATTGGAGGAGGAGGATTGGGAATTTCAAAGGAGGGTGTTGAACCTTGGACAACATGGGGTTGCTTGGTTGCTTTCATGGAGTATTACACTTGACTTGAGGATGCTTGGGTTGAGGGAGTGAACATGTAGGTGTGGTGATCCTTGAGGAGGTATATGACCTTGGAGATGCATTGGAGCCTTGGAGGAGGAGTGTTGGATCTTGGGGAGTATCACTCATGCCTTGGAGCCTTACTAGTTTATCATCATTGGTATCCCCCATTCCTAGGGATAAATAAGGAGATGATGTCTTGAGGCCTTCAGGTTTCAGACATGGAGTGTCAAGATATGGATTGACTGGTAGTGTCCACATACACAGATAAAGACATGCTTCACCATTATACTTCTTTGATTCATCATGATGGCATTCACTACATCAACTTGATTCCGGAAGACAGTGGGTCTTGCTCCATGAGGTACAAGTCATGTATTATGGTAAGTGTCACTTTAATACTTGAGGAATTTGAATATGTTGCATTAAAGCTTCTTTTGATTATAGAACAATGGCTTGGAAATTATGCTCTTTTCCTTGTTTCACCTTGGTGGTTGACTTGGTGTCCTAGTAGGTGGTCACCCTCGGGGAAAATTTTGCTACTAGGAGGTCTCCTAGATGAATCATCGTAACATTCTCGATCATACTTGTCCACTTCAAACTTTTCGTCCCCTCATCTTTTGTGATTTTCGGGTGTACCAACCTAAGAAGGGGTTGTACCTCATTTTCATGGGAAGAAGAGGTTGAAGGCCGAGAGGGAAATGTAGATGGAAAAAGATAAAATACAAATTATGACCTTCTAGATGCTCGTCCAAAGAGGTATTGAGAACAATGAAACATTTCTCCTAAAAGAATTTGAAAATCTGCAAAAGAAAACTCACATTGTATAGATGTTCCGCTTATTGAGGTGTGCACACTTATGCGGTGTCCCTTTATTTCCATGCATATGGCACTCTGTGTACCTATAGCTTCAAGTGACGTTGCAGTACTCTTTTCTTTCCATGTCTTATAGTACCCAATCGTTTTGGACTTTAATTATTTAATGGAAATAAATGGGTTTGGAAAAAGGTTGCATTGAAAATGAAGGTGCAACACTCCCTCTACAAGGGAACCCATAAATAAGACAATATGAACCCTTGTATGTCATGAACCCCATGCCCATAAGTTTTAGCCCATCCAATTCACACTCTTTACATGGCTTAGAGAGGGTCCACCTGGGAAACACTCCCTAACTTGAGGAATGATTCACCCAATAGGTCACCATGGCAACCCTCCCATACTTAAACTTGGCAAGTTGCATAGGGTCTTTGAGCACTTTTTTAATTTGAAAAAGTTATTTTGACGCACATGTTTAGGTGGATCTTGTATTAAATGTGATTTTACTTGGCATGGTACATTTGACTTGAGACCCTTGGAGGGAGAATTCACTTGTCCTTGCAAGACCTTCTTTGATGGATGTGGTGAAGGAACAAGCCTAGCTTGGGCCTTCGTTGGGGCATGAAGCTCATAGATGGATGTCATGACCCACACCTTTGGGAAAGACAGATGATGAACAATACCTTTGGAGGCATGAGAGGAAACCATGGAGGATGACACCTAGCCCTATTTTTCCCAATGATTTTCCTTTGGAGGCTATGCACTACACTTTTTTGGCTTGACGTCTCACTTAGGGATAGGGTTTGGTGATGGTGGTGATATTATATGATTGCTTGGAATGATTGATGGAGAAGAGGACACTTGTCACAATGGCACATGGTCTTTAGAGGCCCAACATATTCTTCAACAACTCAACGACTTGCTCAAAATGCCAAAATGTCACCCTTTAGGGGCATGACATCATATTTCTAGGGTTTCTTTTTGTGTAAAATCAATTTTTGAATTGTAAAGAGGCAATTAGAGGAGATAGGCCTCCCTAATTGTGTTTTACCCTAAAGTTATGTGGACAAACTTTATTTGGAGGTATTTTATAAATAAAATACCTAGATCATTTCATTATCATAAGATTCCTGAAATTTTCATCCTCTTTGGGCATTTGGTCTATATCTCTCTCTTCTGCAACATTGTGGATGTGTGTCTTGTCTATTGTGGAGCTAAGTGGTGCGATACCCTCTTGGAGGCTTGTCTTTTGCACTTTGATGAAATTTACTTGGTAGATGAGGGTTTTATCTTGTTATCTTGTGGAATTGGTAAGAAATTTTTTGTCTTTGTTGGTAATTTCTTCTTGTTTAATGTTATTTTTATCTAAAAACCTTGGAAGAGTATAAGGGCATACACCCTCCACCAAGTTCGTCTTAATTGTTATTGGATAAGTCATTTTTTCAAGGTTGCTACGAGGAGTAAAAGTGCTTACACCCTCCTAGATTTACCTTGTTGGAATTACTTGCTCTAAGGAGTAAAATGGATTACACCCCTAGAGAAGTAGTGGATTCAACTCTTACAACCAAGACTCCATAACCCAATAGACTAGACATTAATCTGAAAATTGCATTGGAGAAACAAAACCATTGCATTGGAAAGTGTGATTTGTTGAGATATTGCATTTGTCTAAATTGGAATCAATTATATATGTTATTAGCTTGCTTGAGCCACTAAGGCATCTTTCTTAGCCAAGGATTTCTTTCTATTTTTCTAAACTTATGCTACAGCCACTAGGGCTTCTGCAAAATCACTTATTAATCTCTTATCTCTCACTCTTCTACCACTGGAAATGGTTGACAAGTTGTTATTTGTTAATCTATTTAGTATTGGTTATCTTTAGGGCAAGTTGTTTACTGATTTCTTTGAGTAGAAGTTGTCGCTATAGCAACCTTTTATTACAGCCATAGGCCTGCCTTTATCCCTTGTTGATAACTTCATTTAGCAGCCCTATCTCACAATCAAAGTTTGTGCTTAAGTATTGGGATATTATCTACTTGTTTAGTGCTTCATTGTCCAATAAATATTTGACACTTTGATGGTTAATTATGCAGTTAACAACTCTTATCATTGTTGATATATATATTTGTTTACTGATGTAATTTATGACAACAAGCTTCACTTGCTTGTCCCCTTGATTATTTGTCTTGTATTTCGATAAATTGTCTTGTCTCAAGCATATACAACAATCTCTTGCAGGTACATTACACTTTGAAAACCATCTGCTCTCATTCAAGACCCTTTTCCAAGCCATCATTCCACTTCAAACTTGACCTATAGGGTTTTCACTTACCATTACTCCACTTTCTGTCTCAATCCTCCTAGGGTCACCAAGATTCCCCCCTTGTGGTGGTTTATGATCACTAAAGAGAGGGGAGTATCTATGTAAGGTGATAGTGGGTAGCTACTCCCATAGTTGTCTCATGCTTGTGGATTGGGTCGGGCTTTTCCCATCCTACAATTTGTGTGATAACATTCATCACCTTGGAGCTTGACATGTGTCACTTGAAGTAGAACACTTTACATGTGAGGACCTACTTGTGTCTTGTGGGTTTCTTGCAGTGGATTAAGTCCACTTTCCATTATAGACCTCCCTTATCTCTCATATAAATAGAGGAAGGAGAGAGTCATTATCATGATCAATCATGCACTTGTTCTTATTCCTTTTTACCCTTGGGTTAGAGATGCAAGTGGAAGACTGTTAGTCTCTCTATCTCTTGTTCAATATTCTTTGTACTTTACTCTTTGTTAAAAGGTGCTCAAGTTTCTTGGAGCAATATTGAACTCTAGGGCTAGAGTTTGATCTTTAAGGAAGCATTGAAGTTAGGGTTTGGTGATAAACCCCAAGTTGTACTTGATGAGTAGGAAGAGAAAAAGAGACACCTTGCATGAGTTTGAGGACTTGCCAGCGGTGATTTTAGTTTGTTGTATTATCTTTGGTGGAGCTATGGTTTTTCTTGGTTTTCCCTATTGTTATCACTGAAATTTCGTCAGCACATGGCGACAAGAA
>SNQJ01S0111223.1:7084-28850 GCA_010110895.2 Picea sitchensis | reverse complement strand
GGAAACAAAAATTACCATAAGACAATCAATACATATGCAAACAAAAAAGACACAACAGTTTACGTGGTTCACCCAAAAGTTGGGCTACGTCCACCAAGCATAGGTATCGATCATCTTATTATTCAGCTAATGGAGATTACAGTCGGATCTCACTCCTCTCAGACACACTCACAACCTCTACGGGCATACAAATTTATAGCAATGTATATTAGAAACTCACTATTAAATGTAATCTCATCCATAGTTTAACTTAGGTGCATTGGTTACAACCAATCCTGATTTGATCTCACCCTATTCTAACTTGGTTGCATTTGTTACAACCAATCCTGGTTTATAGGATCTAGAATCCTATTCACGGATGAGTTGTTGTCACCGTTTCCAACAATGTATTCCTTAATATTGCTGGTTTCTCTACAAACACACTCATGCAACATTGAATATCTCTCTTTTGGTTTTCAGTTTATATTCATAGGAAAAGCTAAAGGCGTATGTCAAGTGTGTTCTTTTAAACTCCCATATTTCCATTCACAACAAAAAGTTCTGTATTTTCGGATCATCTGGATCACAAATTTGTTTCGTGTCTTTCCCTCTTATCAATTTAGTCTTTTGGATTAAAGAATTTGTTTCATGTCTTTGCCTAGTCGTTTGGTTAAGCTTTACAGTCGCAATTAGTCTTCTAAAATTACGAAATCTCCTTAAAGCATTTCGTTAACGAAACATGAACCCCCTATTTATGAGTCCCGTTGTCCTTGTCACAGTCAGTTGAGTTGAGATTGATCGATTACATTCCATAATAAACAAACATTACATAAATATTTAGTTATGAATCTTATTGCATGGTGTTTACTGTTTCTAGTTGTAAATCTCTTTAAAGGTGAATACTAGGTGAATAGGTTGGTCAAGATCACCAAAGTATCACCAAAGTATGTTTTTCTATTTGTTCAACTCGATCTTGTGTTAAATTTTTCTTGTTATAAGTCTCATGTGAATATGTTGGTCAAGGTCACAAGGTGTGTTTTTCGGATTTGTTCAACTGGATTTTGTGACATGTATCTTCTTCCTACGGGCTGTAATATTTTTTTTTTTTTTTTTTTTCAATAGGGAGATTCTCTTATTAAATTGAAAACCCTAGATTCTTCATTTTATGAAAAAGAAAATGATCAACTAAACTAAGTGTGTATCTCATTGCCATATTCAAATTCAAATGAGCAAATGGAGTGAAGTTTAACTGATTGAATTCCCTCTCAAAGTGAGACCAAGGAATCGAGATAATTTCAATAAATCCCAAGAGAGAAAATGCAAGAGGCTCCTCTGAAAAGATAAGAATGCATTCCCCACCATAAAAATGATGAAATCTTATGTTTATAAACTCCGACCCCTTGACATATGATGTAAACTCCCATTCTAGCTTTGCAATTGGCGAAGAACTTGGTAGAAAAATAGTTGCCTCCCATATGGATAAATTGAAAGAGTTCATAGTTTCATTGTCCCTGTGTCCATGTGAGTGTTTTTGAGTATACGTTGCATGACATTTTAAACTATCCATGTAGTTTTTTTTGGTTAAATTGGTTTGAGAGGTGGTAAAAACATGTGTAAATATGCTTGCACATGTCAACCTAGAGAAACAACAAAAGGCCTCTCTCCATGCGAGTCTTTTATTTGTACACGTTGCATGACATTTTAAACGATCGATGTAGCTTTGTTTTGTTAAATTGCAATGAGAGGTGGTGGTACAAACATGTGTAAATATGCAACCTAGGACTACCACCAAAAAACATCTACTCTACCCCTATGTTTCAACGTGTTCACGTTATGTTCTTGGAAAGAATGATGGATAATTTGGTTACACTTATTGTTAATACTATTCAATCTACATTATAGTTTTAGGATGTAATTGAATCCGTGATATCATACAAAAATAAAGACATACAAGAATGACTTGTTTGGGAGAGGAAATTTCTAAAATAAATAATAAATAAGTTTAGACACACATTATGGAAATGTGGTAAAGATTGGTATTTGAAGAAATATTCTAAATACAAGAATATTGATACATGAAAGATATTGAATGATGCTCCTTCAATGGAAATGAATACTTATTGGAAGATGGGGTTGTATTCTTGGCATAGACAAGTACCCATTATCATTTAAATGGAAATTAATGTTCCTGGGAAGATGGGGATGTATTATTGGTGTAGACAAGTATTCATTATGATTTAAATGACATGAATGTATAATGAAAATTATAGAAGTTGGAAACCTAAGGTTGGTATTGAAATATGGAAGGGTTAAAAGCCTCCATAGAGTTCTACATATTCTAATCTTGGCCAAAATTCCAATATCTATGAGTAAGATGGGTGATGCAAGTATATAGAATATACTTAAAAATGAGGCCTATAATATGGTTCGAGGAGAAATGGTATGGCAAAGGGAGTTTGGATTGGAGAACTATATAAGTTGTTTGGAAGCATTATGACTTAAATGATTTGGATTTACCACAAAGAACAACCTTTGAATTTTGCGCAACAAATACATGGTTAATGGAATTTATGATTGTTGTTCAATTAGATTTTGACTTTTATGAAGATTGTGTTTATGGTAGACATAATTGGGTGAATGTAGTTCCTTGTTCTTCTTCGAATTTATTTTATTCATGTGTTGTTTTTATTTTATGAAATTCTAGTTACAAGAATAACTATGTTGGTTGACAATACACTTTTGAACAATGTCATCTACTTTTAATTTGATTTAGTTTGATAATTGTTTTATACATACATACATACATACATACATATATATGCCTTTCATAGCTTATGTTTTGATATCATTGCAATAGTATGAGATGGTTAGATTTTTCTATAAGGCATTAGATCTATTATAATAACATAAAATAGGAATATTGTAGTGAATACCAACAGAATAACAACAAAGATCATAATATAGCAATGGGACAACAGAATATATGGAACCGCAACACCAAAATAATACCTTTATTGATAGGAAACAATGTTCACTTGCCTCTTCGAGGGGGAAACCTCCATCAGAGCATAGCTCTATTACAATAATTCTTAAGACAAATCCCTTTCATACCTTCTACTCTTATTTATACTAATTCTATCTTCTAAAGAACATTCTAGAGAAATATCTTTCTAGAAGCAAAATCTTCTATTAGGTCTTCTTACATTGACCGTTCATATTTATTAAATTGGCCTTATTAACTAGTATTGACCTTTACTACATGGAAATATATTATTCTACCTAGATGAGAAGTTAGGGGTTTAGGTCCCTAACATGCCTTCCCCCTTGAAAAACAACCTTTTCCTCAAGGCTTGAGATGAGGAAATTCTTGGAGAATATTTTTCGACTCCCAGGTGGCATCTTCTGGAGTTGTATCTTTCCACTGCACTAACACCTCCTTAATGGTGCGTTGATGGAGACGACATTCACGTTGGTTCAATATTGCATGTGGCTGCAACCATATGGAACCTTCAACATCCAACTCCGGAAAATTGGTTTGAGTTTGGCACTTAGTTCCCATCACATTTTGTAATCATGAGACATGAAAAACAAGATGGATCTTAGAATAAATGGGTAGAGCTAACCGATAGGCCACTGTTCCCACATGCTTGAGAATGGTATAAGGACCATAAAATTTGGGAGAAAGATTCTTTCAATGTTCAACTTTGAGTGAAGTCTGCTTGTAAGGATATAAATGAAGAAACACCTGGTCTCCTGTAGCAAATTGGCATTTTGAACATCCTTGATTTGTTTCTTGTTTCATACAATTCTGAGCCATGACCAAATTGTCTTTGAGAGCATGGAGAATGGAGGCACAAACTATAAGAGTTCTTTCAACCTCCTAAACCTTCGAGACCCCTAGTATGTAGGAAAGAATCGATGAGCGATTTTTTCCATATACTTCTTCAAAAGGAGTCATGCAGGTAGTTGTATGGTAAGATGTGTTATACCACCATTCAGCTAGGGGTAACCACTAATCCCATTGATGTTGTCGATCAGATTCAAAACACCTCAAATATATTTCCAAACACTTGTTGACAACTTCAATTTGTCCATCCGTCTGTGGGTGATAAGCAGTACTGAGATGTAATTGTGTGCCCTGGACGCTTGAATAGTTCTTGCCAAAAATTGCTGGTGAAATTGGGATCTCTGTCAGATACAATAGAATGAGGCATGCCATGAAGCTTGAAAATATGATCCATGAAAATATGAGCCACTGTGGATGCTATGAATGGGTGTTGAAGGGCACAAAATTGAGAATATATGGAAAAGAGATCAACTACAACTATGATGACTAACTTATTGCCAGATTTCGGCAAGCCCACAATGAAATCCATAGAAATGTCCCTCCAAATAGTTGGTGGAATCGGAAGCAGTTGTAGTGTTCTTGGAGATTTGACAGTTTCCCCCTTGTTGCGTTGACATACATCACATTCAACCAAAAAGGTTCAGACGTCTTGTTTCATACCATCCTGGAAAAAAGAACGTTTAACTTGTTCATAGGTTTTGGTAAACCTGGAATGCTCTGCTATGGGTGAAGCATGAAGCTGATAAAGAACTGTGGATTTAAGTTGCAACTGGTGGCTTAAATATAGACGACCTTTGTAACGAAGCTCTTCATTGTGCCAAGAGTACACTAGAGAAACTAGAGAATCGTCTTGCAATTGTTGGATCAGTTGAGAAGTTTTGGGGTCTTGCAACCATTCCTGGCTAACAACTTGGAGCCAATCTGGTACAATGAAGGAGAGGGGAAAAAGGGATACTTCTTCTTCGTATTTTCTGGATAGAGAATCAACCACTACATTTTATTTTCCCGTCTTATAAATGATCTCATAATCATAGCCAAATATCTTGGTCACCCATTTCTTTTGCTCTTGGGATGAATTCCTATGTTCTAGGAAATACAAGAGATAAGGACGCCAGAGATCCACAACATGCAGAATAGCCAACATTTCCTTTTCATAGATTGATTGGCCAATATGTCGCTTCAATATTTGTTTGGTAGTGAAGGCCAAGGGTGTACCCTCTCACATGAGTACTGCACCAATGATTTTCCCAGAGGCATCACATTTGAGGAAAAAAGTCTTTGTGAAGTCATAAAGGGCCAAGACAGGAGTTGTGCACAATGATTGATCAATTGTTGGAGTCCAAGTGAAATCATCATTTTTTAGTAGAGTAGTAAGAGGCGCTGTAATTTTTCCATAATTCTTAAACTACTTGCAATAATATCTCGTTAAACCCATAAAATTACGCAAGCTCTTGAGAGTTTTGGGGCACGAAAATTTTTGCATAGCTTCAATTTTCGTAGGATCCAACCTTACACCATCCTTGCCAACAGTATGACCCAATTAATCCACTTCTAAAGCTCCAAAGGCATATTTAGATTTCTTGAGAAAAATTTGGTGCTAAGAGAGTAGACTTAGAACTTTATCCACATGGGTAAGATCACCTTCCCAGGTTTTACTATAGATGAAAATATCATCAAAGAAAAATAGGACAAAATGATGGAGAAAAGGACAATGGTAGCCAGAATGAAGAACAAGTTTAGTAAAATGTTGAGCACCACTTAATTCATCCAAGAGATAATCAATGAAAGGAATGAGAAATTTGTATGTGATGGTGAGTTTATTGAGGGTGCGGAATTTTGGACAGATACGCCAAGTACCTTATTTTTTTAGTACCATGACCATAGGGGAAGAATAGGGGTTGGTACTAGGGAAAATAACACCCGCGGGTAGCAATTCTTGAACAATTTTCTCAATTTCATTCTTTTGGGAAAATGGATGATGATAAGGGAGAACATTGGGAGGAAGACTGTCGAGGATAAGAGGAATGGAATGTGTTAACACATAGGATGTATGTCACTCAAGGTTTTCTCTCATTTTTCAATTTTTTGTTAGTCTGGTCTTAGAAAGACTCTTTTGGTCCTTGTCAGTCATGTGTTATGTCTTTTTCATAAGTCATTGGTTTAAAACTTGTGAGATTAAGTCATAAAGTCATGTTCCCAAAAGTATTGATGTCATGATGGTGGTTGTCATCATTTGTAAGGAAGGTTCAACCATCTCTTCCTATTTTCATTTGCAAAGATATCGCTGTAAACTGTATATTGTTGCAATAGTTCACAATGCAAACTCTCTTGTAGTGGTTGGAGGTCGATTAGAATCTTCAAGGTACTGTTGGTTTGTTTTTATACAACAAGGAGTGAGCTCTACATACAAGTATTTTTCTTGATGTTCAAATTTCATGCCTAAAATATTATTATCATCAAACCTTAGTTGCCACAAACTTCCTATTCACTGTGAACTAGATGCGCTACAAATCCCATGTTTTTCTTAGTTGATAAAACCCTAGCTGACCACGTTTTAACTCATATTTGAAAAACATAATTTCTCTCAAGATCATATTCCTCTCCATAATTGTGAAATTGCATAGCTTATGATGAAAACCCTAGTCTAAAATTCGTTGCTGCAAACCTGATCTGCGCGTTGTGAATTGAGAAATCACATTGCAAACCCCCTATTTTACACAGTTGTTCCAAATTTATTTTATTTGAGATTTTATCTGGATTTGGGTTGTCATATTTTCCTCCATTTCCTAGATTTAGTCTTATTTCATTTTCTTTAGTGTTTCTTTAGCATAAAATCATTTTTCCAGCAAACCCTTATTTTTGCAAAATCAAGCAGTAAAACCGTAAATTCATCATTTTGCATCACATACTATGGTAGCAACTATTATAAGAGGGGGAGTTTTGAAATGGATGTCATGGACACTCAATAAGGGAAGAATATAAATATAGGAGGGCTAAGAATGAACAATTTAAAAGGGAAAAAATGCAGGCCAGGATCAAGCTGAAGGAAAATATAGATTTATGTGAAGAAGTTGTTGCAAAGGAAAAGCACATGGTGAAGAGATCATTTCCGCTGCATAGGAAACTGGAAAATGTGTACAAGAAAAATAGAGCTTATCAAGCTGAAAACAAGAAGTTGAAGATAGAAGTGCAACAGTTGAAGGAACAATTAGCAAAATGCAACTTGGATATGTTGACTCGGATGGCCACTAGGAGGCAAAGATGAAGAATCATCTCTACATCAATATAATCAGTTTTTCTATGGTGTCTTATATATGCATGCTTTTAACCCTAAGGAGTATTTTTTTCTTATGTTACTATAATTATGCCCATATGTTATTTTTACAAGTCACTTTCATGATTATAGGTTGTCGCAGACATTAACAAAGGTTTTAAGGCTTCTTTCACATTTTTGGCAGTAGTTGTTATGTTTTGAAGGAAAAATGACATCTACAGGAAATTTCGCAGTGCATCATGTTGAAGGCATTGTGAACTGCTAAAATTGGAACAGTTTGCAGTGCACTTGTTGCGAAATCATATTTTCATCATATATTTTAAAATAAGAACTGGGTTTCACTAAGACTTTTTTTGGAGAAGAAATATAGTGTCATTGACTCTCTGAAAAAAACTAAGCCCAACCCAGTTCATTGTTTTGGAGAAAAGTTGAAAAAATCACCTACAAGAAAGTTTGTAGCGAATCCTGCAGATGAGTTGTGAACTCTAATAGTCTGATAAATCCAAGTTATGGGAGAGTTTCCAACTGTTAGAGGAGGTTCAAATGGTTCCCTAGGAGGTAGTTATACATCAAGGGATGCTTTTGCCTGATATCCAACTCCACTAGATCTCCAAACATGAGATGGTTGTAGTTGCATTTATCATCACCAACAACTTCCTAGAATCTAGCAATTTGTTAAATTTTTGTTTGTTTGTCTATTGCCACATCTCTCCAAGGCACATAATCCTATGCTAGAGCTAGGTAATGAGTAATAGAGTAATTTTGATGATAATTAACTATTTATTGTGTAATGTAACTCTAGAAGAGCGTTGGAATGGTTGGATGTGAAGCTTTATCTTTTGGATGAAGACTATAAAACGTTTCCACACTATGCATGTACATACTTAAGACTCTTTAGTAATTGAAGATCAACTCCTTTTCTAATCTTTCATGTTATTATTCTTGTCTTAGTTTGGTATTATCTATTGATAAAGGATTTATCTTTAGAACTTGTGTTCATGATATGCAGTGACTGATTTACTGCAAATTTGTTAATGCAAGTATTGTCAAAGTAAGAATTCCATTGTATGTGTGCCAAAGTGCTTGATGTAACTTGGTACATACACCTCATATTTTTATGCTCAGTCTTCCATCTTTCCATTGATATTCTAAATACTAGTCCGAGATTGTTCAAGCCTTGCTTGCTAGTGTATATTTTGTGGAATTTTTTTGTTGATGTTTTACATTGAGTTTATCATCCATTAGCTATACCTAAAACTTAAAATATGATGGGTATTAGGATAAAACCTATAGTAGTCTAGGTGAGACTTCTATTACTAACATTTTTGGCGTCATTGTCGGGGAATGAAGACACAAAGATATCTTCCCTGGGTTGTACACCAAAGACTATGACCAACACTTGATGGTGAACAAGGGATGGTGACACAGAAAATATTGCATCATTCACCTGGTGACTTCGATCATGATTCAATAAAATTTCAAGACTACACTAGAGAACAAGCTCATTTGACAAAGATATGTAGGGACATAGTGGGAAGATTAGGTACTTAAACTTGTGTTTTCTCTAGGAAGTACTTTTCTATTTAATCAATGTCTTCTTGTCCTTTCCTGAGTTTTTCAAAAGAATATTTCTTTACTTGTTACATTCAAACGAATACCATGAATCTACATGTGTATATCCTTCTTTAAAAAATGTAGACATACCTTCTTCTTGCACAAATGATATTGACCAAGAACGTTTTCCTAAATCATGTGATGTTCATAATCACCCTTGTGAGAAAAATGAAACCAAAGTTGATCTTGTATCTTCTGTCCTTAATCCTGCACCTTCCATGATTCAAGAGAGATACAAACCCTTAAGATTTTCTTCTATCCTTCATGAATTTCCACCAAAACATTAAAAAAACCTTCCAATATTTGATGGAGATCTTGATAAACTTTCTATTGAAAAAAACATGGAGACTTTTGAGCATTTTACAAACCTTTTTGAGATAGAACATGATGATCTTTTTATGAGAATTTTTTCTCAATCATTTCAAGGAAATGCCAAAACATGGTTTATACATTTGCAGCCAAATTAAATAAGCTCATGGGATGAATTGAGGTAAGCCTTCCGTAGATTTTTGGGTGAGAGGAAACCATGGGATCTACTCCTTTCAGAGTTTCATGCCATGAGGAGAATGAAAGATGAAACCATATCAATTTTCAGTATGAGGTTTTCTAGTCTTTACTATAAAATTCTCAAAGAGATCAAACCACCTAAAGGTACTTCCAAGCTATACTATGAAACAAATTTCCATCCAGACTTGTTTCTTCTTCTCTTGGAAAGGAGGCCTGCCACTTTGTAACAAATTTTTATTGATGCCCAAGAGGTTGAGGAAAATATCAGAGCATGTGAAAAAATTTCAGATCAAGTTGAGGATGGGGAATGGGTGGCAGGCACATTTGAGAGTGAGTATGAAAAAAAAGATGATTTGAAACTATATTTATTTCATTATAAGGGTAGTATCACAATAGATTATGATCAAATCTTTGACTCACCGATTGTTGTTCCAAATCTCCCTGTTCTTGATAGTCAAGAGGTTTCTGATTTACCTATCTATGATGAGTATGAGGATGGTTATGATATTGATCTTATAAAACAACCATTTGTAGGATTTTTATAAGAAAATGGTTCCTTTCAGAAAATTAATGACATCTTGTAGCCCTCATATTATAATTTGACAATTGCAAATGGAGAAATCCATGAGCCTATTGGAGGTGATTCTTTTCCCTTATGATTTGCTTTATTTGAGTTACTGAGAAATGGATTTAAGGTCACTAATCAAGCACAAAATTTTGAAAGTATGTAAAATTATTGTTACGAGGAAAATATCTCTATGGAAAGGGGTAAACCAAAACAGACAAAATGACATGCATAAATCAAATCTTATCCCAAGTTGATCCATATTATTTTAGGCACAAAATGAGAGCAGAGATATAATAAAGAAATGCACAGAGATATTGAAAATATTCAATAATATAACAAAAATGTATCAAAGATGCAACCATAAACCCAAATATACAGTAATAAACGATTTCTATTAATGAAAGAAATGTATAGAGACTATAAAAATACAGAGTGAAAGACTCGCTAGAATGGTGGCAGCTTATCTCTAAGAAGAGATGTGATGACTACTCGCATTCAAAAGAAGATGATTACAATGAGGAAATGAAGGCCTTTTTACAATAAACCAAAATGCTCCAAACCCTAGACATCCAAAAACCTAACCCTAGGAGATGAAGCGCCAAAAGTCATGTTGGCCCCGTTTGAGTAAGTTAGTACATCAACTTCCTGGGGTCGTAACTTTTGCATACGATCTTCATTTTAGGTGTATGATATCCCATTGGAAAAATATTGTCGAGGAGATATTGAGAATCTAGATCCTGAAAAACCTTCATTTAGGCCCTCAAAATGGCCCCGGAGGTTAAAATTGCCAAAGATAGAAAATTGCCAAAATTGTCAAAAAATTGTTTTGAGCCAGTTGGAAAAGATGGGTGGCTATCGATATCCAATTGGATCAGAAGTATGCTATATAAATGAAATTATAACAAGGCAATGCCAATATCCTACCTTGTCCGAACATTCAATGAAGACCAATGACCCTGTGCGTCCCTCACATGCACCGGATGCAAGTAGTGCGTGAAAAAGACCCTCTGAATAGAAACCAATAAGGAAAATTTTCGACAAAGGAGAGGAAACCACCAATAAGGCTAATGGAATCCAAGACACTGCACCAATCCCAATGTGTGAATAGATTCCTTGTTGTCGAACACAAGGGAAACCCCCTAGTCAGCGACCAATGAGGAAATGTCAATTGTTGGGTTCAAGGTTACCTACCCATAATGAATGTAGGACCAGGGTGTATGGTAGGACTACAACTTCATGTGACTATGAGATACACTTAGGGTATGGCCGACATGAAAATTCAACAATTCTGAGAAATGAATGAAACGGGCTTATAGAATTCCTTTGAAAAAGAGTATGAGATATATGGATATCTCAGGAAGCATAGACTTAACGATAAAAATTTGTGATGCGGGAGGAATCAATAAACTCTCCATAGGGACTGGAAGAATAGCTAGTCAAAGGAGTAAACTCTAAGTAATGAGCTCAGCTTCCTAAGGTCATGTTAAACCCAAACTTTGGATGACAATGGACTCAAAATTTTGTGCTTTGTTCAAAGGCGACACAACTGTTTCCGATATGAGATAATATTGTTTTCTTGCACGTCTTTTTTTTTTCATAGGAAAATAAATGCTATGATACATGAGAGGAAACGAGTGCCACGAGTAAGCAACTAGCTCTAAACAATGGAACATACCCATGCTCAATGCAAGGAAGTGCATGTGCGACATGTACACTCAGGGGGATGTTTCCTTTTAGGGTACATGGTGTCAAGTTGAAAAGGATATATAAAAGGATTTGCTTGGATAGTGATGCAAATTGCTAAGGTAAGAGGCTTATAATGATAAAGAAAAAACAAAAAATAGGCTCAATACTGCAAACAGGATGATGGAATGTGATTACAACTTAACTCCAAAGAATGCCATTTTTCATAGATTTAGTCCCCTAGGCCTGAAAAAGTATAAAATAATACCCAGGAGAACTCTTCTAGTCAATGGTGACTAGAGTATTCATTTTTTGTAAGTAATCTAATTGGTCTGGAAAAGGGTTAAACTTATACCAAATAGACATCCTTTCAAATCCATTTAATGAGTGTGAAAGAGACAAGTTCACTCGAAAATATTTTCATTTTTTTGAGAGTCGGAAAAGAGCTTAACCAAGACTCGAGCGGAGTCCCATAGGTAATGGTAAGAATTCTTGTGAGTCAGAATATGGGTTCAAACACAAAGTCATATTGGGACTACAAGGAACTCCTGGTCCTATGGAATAACTTCTGCATCGACACCAAATGGCACAAAGGTTCTAACTAGGGCACTCATGTCTGGTAAGCCTATACCACTTAATAATGGCACTTCTAGTAGAAGTAAAAAGGTTATGTGTCTCTAATAAATGGATTCATACCTAGGGTGTATGGATCACGGTCATAGAATGATGTAAGAGTGAAAAATAGAGTGACAACCTATCCTATATGTCGGTGAAAGAATATACCTTATGAAGGCATGAATAGTATGACGTTGGAAATCGAAAAAAAAACCAAAAACCAAGTCCTTCCACTGCACTATTATTCCATAAGGTCAAAAATTAGCAAAAACTATAAGAAATGGCTAAACAATTCTAATAATAGTAAAAATAGACCATTTTACGATACCATTTGAGTTTTTTCACCCACATAGTGCATTTTAGGCCATTTTCCCCATGATAATAAAGTGTTGATTGTGGGAGATACGATCAACAAATTCAACAACCGTCTCAACCAATTAAGCTCCCATCCCCTCTACTTCAATTTCAATGGTTTAAATTTCAATTTTAGGCTCCATTTTCTTAGTATTAGAGGGAATAACATGGAAACTAGGGCATACGTGGGTGACAGTTCGTTTTTTTGTGTATACGACCCCATATACATAGGAAAAGAGAAGTCTTCACGCATATATGGAGGCCTATATGTTACCAAGTCATCCTGCTTACAAGTCCGTGATCAACATTTTTGAAAGTTTTTAACTTAGAAAATGGTTTCTCCTTTGCAGGATGGTGATTGAATGGGGGGGAGAGGGAGCATAAAGAGATAGATGTAGCAGTGGGAAGGGATGCAAGGGCCCAAAAAGTTTTAAAAATATGTGGCCTTTATAAATTTTGGGCTCTCAAGGGAATGAGTTATCAAGTGAGGTTACTCCAGTTGCTAGTAAATTACTGGGATCCGAAGACAGAGTCCTTCAACCTTGATGGGAAACCATTAAGGATTGAAGTGGATGATATATACTTCATCACAGGATTGCCTTTCTGAGGGAAGGTAATGAATATCAAGCCCTGTAGGGCTGGGGGTGGTACGAATATGGAGGAGTACATTGCCACCTACTGTGTCCTAGGCATCGAGAAAGTAGGGACCCAAATCCCAATTAGGGCGATCGAGAACCTAAGATTAAATATTGTCGTGCTCGTACTCATATGGATTTCGGGGCCGGCCTCGTTGCATCAGGAATCAAGGCCACTCATGTTCTATGTGGTGGAGTGTTTAAGACCCATTATTTATGATTGGCCTCACTACTGGCTAACATGAAGAGTCAGTTGATTGATTGCAAACAAGGGAAAATGAGAAATTTATCCTTTGCTTCCATTCTTTGTATTTTTTCTTTGAGAGGGTTCTAGTCTTGAGCCCTACATTAGAGATTACTCCACATGGAAAACGCGATCCAACCATGTCATGGTGTACCGATGTGATGAGTTGGCTAGGAGGTGGTAGGGTACCACCCCCCTACAATGACAAGTTCTTTTTCTGGTGGCACCAACAGGTCATATCCATTGACGACTACCCTTACAGAAAGATCGATTATAGAAGGGATCCAAACATGCCTTTTCCACCAGGTTCCTCCTATGGTGATATTGGTAAGAAATGTTTTTATATATTTCAATTTTTTTTTGTTTTTTCAATAAAAATAAAAAATGAAAATATTTTTGTATGGTATCAAGTATTAACAATTGCTTTGTGATGTAGATGTAGTTCCACGATGTCCAGAGGGATTCCCATGATATCGATGATGGGGCAAAGGATATGATCATGCAAGAGGATATGCGAAGAGAGTGTTGCAGAATGTGTAGCGGAATCTGTCTCGATTGATGCACAAGATTCCTATTGTTCAAGTGGAGGATCTGCTAGAGGTGATGCAACGAAAAGTGGTGGGTGTACCTCGTGCGTGGATGCAACACTTTCGGCGTCTCACAAATTCCATAGTGTGCTATCATAATACACATCTGACGCCAGAGGCGTAGATTCCATGGTCATATTATATACCGGCCATATATGTATTTTGAAGGTGTGAGCCCCATTTTCTACCATGACACCATATTTTTTGAACTCGAAAGGTTGAAATATGAAAAAAATTGGTCTTTGGCTTTACTTATATATGTTACAATGTGTAAATGTTTTCTTTGCTTAGTTATGTGACAAATGACAATATAAAATATAATTAGCATATGCATAGAATACATGATTAGAACTTATAGGTATGTGATTATAAGTAATAAAATCAAAGTATCGTTCCAAAATTCGTACTCGTAGGAATCGTCGGAGTAGAGTAGGATATCACACATGGTAACTGTTGTTTAACTAACATACGACTAACTAGGAGCCCAGGTGAACCTCTAAAGACCGAACACCATGTGAAATGGCATCACATAATAACTCTATGATGATGCTATACTCAACCACATTATTCGTTGATGGATCCAGAAAAATGCCACCTGAAGACACCAGTTGGCCCTCAGGTGAGTAAATGACCCAAGCGATGGAAGCCATGTTATGCGTATGACGAATGGTACCATTCATGAATCCTAAGTAATTGAATACTCTATTGACATCTTCCAACCAAGGGAAAACTTGACAATCAATCCAATGATACAAAGGAAAATATGTATATACACTAGTATACAAAAGGTCATGCCCAATATTGAGGGCTCAAGCGTAATACCTTTTAAGGTAGATCCCATTTATTGGCTCATCCAAAATATTCCTTTCATAATATTCCAATTCATAGGCTCCTTTCTCTAAGACATGTTTCACGATATAAGGATTGTGCCACATGGGGTTGAAATTTCTTGCCCCCAGTGGTTCTTTGGCTTGGTCATACATGAGAACCAAGTCACCCTCAGTGTATTGTCGAGGGAAAACAACTTATCATATCGAAACTTAACACATCGTTTACTTTCTTTAATAGTCGTAGAGGCATCTCAACATTGCTCATTGAGATTCTCTAAGTGTATGAGGCATTCTTCAAGATTGGATGTATCAGGTAGGAGCTCAATTGACAACTTGGGGGAATGGATTTCACATTTAATCACCAGAGTCGACTCAATGCCATGTACTAACTAAAAAACAGAGGAACTCGTGGAAGTCTTTACCAATGTTTGGTATGCCCAAATTGTAGGGTAAAACATCAGATGCTAGTCATATTTACTTTGAATGATAGTTTTTTGCAAGATGGTCTTGAAAGATTTATTCATTGCCTCTACTTGTCCATTTTATTGGGGATAATAAGGGGAAGAATGATCATGATTAAACCCAAGTTTTGATGCTAACTCTTTCATCATTTCATTATGAAAGTGACTGCCATGATTAGTGAAAATATCTCATAGGATTTTGAACTGGGCTATAATTTGGTTGAATACGAAGAATGTTGCAATATTACCATTGGATGTAATGATAGGGATGACCTCTACCCATTTAGTAAAGTAATCCATCACCATGATAATATGTTGGTTCCCCCCAGCCAAAGATAACATTCCATAAAATATACCCCCCAATTAGTGAAGGGGCCGACATTGATGACTGGATGAAGGGTTGGGTGTGAGCACATTTTCTGAGCGAACACCTAGCAAGGGAGACACTTCATGACCTCTTCAACACAATCTTTAAAAATTGACAGCCAAAAATAACTGTCTCACAATATTTTTTGGATTATCGCAAGCCCAGTTAAATGACCACCACAAGCTCCTCTATGTCATTAATTTAGAATAGACTCAACTTCCTCGTGAGTCAAGAAATGATGTAAAATTTTATCTACTCCTCGATGATACAAAGTTTCGTCGATGATTAAGCAGTTTTTAGCGTGATTACGTATATTTCATCGATTGTCTCTCGAAAAATGATGGGGTAGCTTCAAGGTTTTAAGATAAATTAGAATGTCTCCATAATAGGGGCTCGAAGACAAGATAAGGAAGATATGTTCATCCAAAAATGAATCATCATGAAAAATGTCCTCATCTAGTCAAGGGAAGTCCAATATCAACTCGACAAAAACTAGCGATTTCTTAGACTTCGTCGAAGCAAAATCAAGATCAAATTCTTGAAAAATAAGAATCCACTTATTGTATTCCCCCCCTATGATACGCCTGGTGAGGATGTATTGAAATGGATTGATATCCACAACTACAGTATTTTTACAAAGTACTATATAATTTTGTAACCTTTTAGCCGCATGTACGGTGGCCAAGGCTTGTTTCTCTATGTGAGAGTATTTAAGTTCAGGACCCACTAGGTTTCGACTGAGGTAGTAGAAAATGTGCTCATGGAGCTCATTGTACTCTTGAACTAGAACCATACCAACCATCCCTTTGGACATGGAAATATAAATTAAATAGTCTCTATTGTAGTCTAGAGGCTTCAACAGAGGTGTCAATACCAAATATTTCTTAAGAGCATCAAAGGATTCATGGGCTCTCTCATACCATATAAACGGAGCATCCTTCTTCAAAAGATGCATGCAACCCTTTGTTAAATTGGCATAGTTCACTATGAACCGACACATGAAATTAGCCTTCCCCTGTAAACCTTGAAGTTGTCGAATGTTGTGTGGGGGAGGCAATCACAGTATTGCCTCAACCTTCATAGGATCTACTATAATCCCATGCTCATACACTAAGAATCCTAAAATACGACCAGACCTACAATAGAATATGCACATTTTAGGGTTCAATTGAATGTGATAGTAACGACATATCTCAAATACTAATCGAAGGTGAGTAGAGTGATCTACTCTCTTGCGAGAGTGAGCAGCAATATCATCTAGGTAAGCTTCGATAATATGCCTAATATCAAGAAAAGAAAATGTCATTGCACGTTGGAAGGTTGGTTCGACATTTTTAAGGTCGAAAGGAATTTTCCGGTATGCAAAAGTACCCTAAAGACAAATAAACATCATCTTATTTTGATCCTCAGATTTGATTTTAATTTGATTATACCGTGAAAATTCATCCATAAAATAAAATACTTCGCTTCCCATGCACTCGTCAAGAATATGGTCAATGAAAGGAGTCGGGAAGTTATGTTTAGGAAAATCCTTGTTCATGTCTCAAAAATCCATACATACACATATGGTTCCTTATTTTTTATTTATGGGAATGAGGTTGAACACCTATTCAGTCAAGGGAATCGGGTAGATGAAACCAACATTAAGTAGTTTCTCTACCTCTACCTTAATAGCAAGGAACTTCCTAGGATTAACATCTATAAGATGTTGTTGAGCAAGTTTAGCATTTGGATAGGTTTCAATCTCATGTTCGATAATGTTGGGGTCGATTCCTAGCATCTCTTCATACAACCAAGTGAATACATCACAAAATTATTTGAAGAGATCAATGTAGATTTGAATTTCTTCAGGTGAACAATCTGCATTTATATATGCATTCTCAATTTTACCAAGAATACGAGAGATGTATATCGTGAAAGTAGGATAAATATTTTCCATGTTTCCTTTGGCATAAATACCATGCATATTTAATGGAACCACAGCGTGACTGACCATATCACTCAAGGTATATCTAAATGCATCATGTTCGATGTTAAAAAGATATGGGAGGAAATAGGAGTGATGATGCATATTTTCCCAAAGCCTATTAGGACGATACATAACCTCTAAGATGGCTTCATCCAAAGGTAAAGTACTGTCGAGGAAATCATGCGAACAATATGATTGGATGACCCATACAGTCTCAAGAACATGATATACCTCGTATGTCCATGAGGAAGAAGGATTTGGGTCAGCATTAGCATCATGAATAGACTGATACACAACTTCTTCTACTGACAGTGGAATTTCCATCCCAATGTGTGACTGACCTTCGTGCGACATATTTAGGAAAGGTAGGGTCCAAGGGTCGTTAAAATATGAAGTATGAAAAGGAACGAACCTTATAGATGACGAAGACTCACTGGAAATGGCATGAATGTAGTGAATTGGTGCCATGAAATCAAAACTACCCATTAGAGATTTATACATTTTGAAACCAACATCCTCAGTTGCCTTCTGAGAATTGTCGATCACAGGGACCGAAGGTCCAACTGATGCATTAGGACTAGTGTGCACAAATGAAAATTGATCAATCGTCACTATTTTCCCTTCATGAGGAAAACATAAAGTGCAGAAAATAGACGAGACCACGACTGTCATGGAATAATTCCAATTACTCCATAATTATAATTGAGGGTCGCATCAACCACCTCAACATCAACCTCCATTGTGTTCCCATCTAACTGGACCGGAAAAGAGGAACTAATTCCATGGGGTCGAAATGAACCCCCATCAAATGTTATCGACATAGTCATAGATTGGGATAGAGTCAGAGAGCCAATGGATTTCCAATAGGTTAGGGACATCATGCACGTTGCATGACCTTCATCAATTACAGTGTGTTTGATGGTAATTTTTGTGTAATTCACATGGATTTGAAAGGCCACATGTTAAGGTAAGAGAGGCCTAACATCTGTGATTTCAAACTTAATAACCTTCGAGCCACACGGGTCTAGAGATCCTAATGAAAATAACAAGGAATTACTCTATGAAGGACATGTTTGGATCACCTCCAAAGTTGACATTTCACAAGGGGTTTTTCCCCAGATCTTCGACAATCGAATAGTTTTGGGGGGATATGACATTAGGATTGTGGGAAGAGCGTTTTAATACCCCTTTCAGAATATAAGGTGATGGTTCTGGATATTTGATCTGTAAAGGTGTTTCTGGAGGATGAGGAGACTCTGGACCTACAATGGTCTGTGAAGAACCATAATCACGAGATCAAGTGGTTACATCAATATGAGACTTGACAATATTGACACATAGATGGACACCTTCAGGTGCCGAGGTGTTTTGACTCTCGTTCAATTCATTTCTGGTGTTGGATGACCCTAAGGCCATGTGTTGATTATGTGGAAATGGATGTTTCAGCACAGTGATTGGTTGTGATAAGAGCCTCGAAGATTCCTTGATTTTGGGGCATAGGTGGGTAAGGTGATCATCTTTACAAATTTTACAAGGAAACTTCACCTTCCTTTTTTCTTTCTTTCCCCCGCCAACATTATTATTCAATCTATCATTGTTAGTGTCTTCCTTGGCTTTATTATTTTTCCCACCCTTACTATTATTACCTCGTACTTTCCTTTTATTCCCTCTTAGTTGTTGGTTACCATTTGGGTTATCCAACGAATATACATAATGCACATTTGTCGAATGAGTGGGAGTGGAGGAAGAAATTGAAGCTTGTCCTACTATAGGCTGGCTTAGAGAAAAAAATTTCAATTGGTTCATCACCAAATCTGTAGACTTAGCATTTGCAGAGCGTATGATGCCATCGACATGAGGCCCATGATTTTTTCTAGGGTCATAGTTTGACTGCGGCGTGTCAGGAAGAATTTCATACAACATTTCAGATTAAGCATATATGAGGTCCAATTGTTGGGCTTTGAAAATAGCTTCCTCCTCAGATGTTACTCTGGATGAAGAAATATCCTTCGAAATATAAGGCAATAAGGACTTAAGGAACCACTCCAACAAAAACTCTAGAGGAATGTATGCCTTTATCAACCTCTTATTTCTATGTCACTCTTGGATATGGTATGGGATATGCATGGAATTATCTTGGGGGAGGGACAACAAAAGTTCTATGTCGACATCATGATGAAATGACAATTGGAAGTGGTTGATAAATATCAAAACCATCTGATTAAAGTTTTTGTATGTTCCCCAGTAGCTCAATGTACCATTTTGCAGGGACCCCCATGAAGGTGCATTTAAATAGCCTCAAATGAATAGAATCATCATTCAGGGAGTTAGATGAGCACCAAAGAAGAAAATTAGTGACATGATCACTAAGATCCTCACTCGTGTCACCTTCAAATTTTGGAATGTCCGAAGGAATATTGGCGGGGAAGGGGGGCCATAATGGATCGTGATGCATAAGTTCATTCATTAATTTTGACAAATATGGTAGATTAAGCATGGCCAGAAAAGGGAGTTAGGGTTGCGGTGTCTGAGCCCATGCTCCCAGGAAAGATTGGGGCTGAGGGATTGTAGGCCATCCAGGGTTCTGGTATATGCCATGGCCCTATCTGGTAGGATAATGTCCTCCTCCACACTAATTCATAAAAGTTTGAATGGGAACCATACCTGCAGAAGTGGCATAATGAGGGTTATATATGTTGCCCTTAGCTGAAGGGGCTCCATACTAGGCATTTCCCATAGTGTGAAACTCAATCCCTCCAGATGGAACTCTAGAGGATAGAGGGGGATTCTTCATAATAAAAAAAAAAATTGGAATCGGCATGGAGGAAGAGGGGATAAATGATGAAATATAGGAAATGAATTGTCTGCCCAGTTGAGCACTCCATCTAGGAGCATTGAGACTAGGATTAGGCCCAAAATAAAGAGGAGGAAAACCTCCAACTGTAGGATTTATTTGGCAAATATGGCCTCCAACAAACGAGAGAAACGAATATGGAGGATCCATGCCCCCAAGTCCAAAACTAGGATTTTCATTAGCCACTAGAATGGAGAATGATAGTTGCGACATCATGTTGGGCATACAAAAAGAAAATGGATTAGAAACTGAAGGTATTGACTGAGAATTGTGACTTGGCGTACCAAAAAGAGATCTGAAATGGTTCATTCCTATGGGTCAAATAGAACCCACAGGTTGGGTAGCACTAGAGGCGGGGATCTCCTGCACCCCAACCATCGAGGCTGAAGGAGTCGAAGGGATCCCACTAATCAAAGAAGATATAGGAGTCGAGGGACTCCCTATGACATTCGATTTTGACTCAGTACTCATAATTGGATGATCACAAGTCTGGGAGATGGAGATATATGTACCACATTTATTAAGTTTAGTCCTTTTAGAAGGAAACTTCAGTAAAGACTCAAGATGCAGTGGTAACTTCAACAAATGACGACACCTACGAGGAAGGTGGTCTTTCTCCATGATGACTCAAGACTCGAGATATAAAACCAAATCCTAAGGCCAACAAATAATCAAAGAGCACACCAAAATAAAGTAAAAAGGATAATGCACAAAAGCAAGATATAGTGGTTGAAAAGGGGCCTCCTTCACTAGAGTAGGTATTGTTAAATTTGGTAGCATCGACAGTCATTCTCCAATGAGAGGCCATATGGGCCACCCTGAGGCTAGCTAGGGAGATTTGGAGAATCAACCAGTGTTGTGAGGTATTGACAAAATCCAGGGGGGAACATAAAACCTCTATGAGTCAAACCAAAATTCAGGATGAACGCGATGCTATGTGAGTCTAATGAAAAAGTCAAGGGGAATGTACAACCTCTGTGAGCATAGACAGTCTTGTGCAAAAGTTAGGGGGAACGTAGAACCTATGTGAGCATAGATAGACTAGTGAAAAAGTCAGGGGAACATACAACCTCTGTGAGCCTAGTCAAACCTTGTGATCCATGACCAAAGTCAAGGCATCTAGCAAAAGTTAGGTTGAATATAAAATTCCTATGAGCTAGAAACAAACGATATTCCTAATATTGCAAATGATATAATTGGATTGATCTAGTGCGTTGGCATGTGTAAACATTATCCACCGTGAAGCGAATTTTGAATTGCCTTGTCAAGAGTTGTAACTAAAGTCTTGAGTCTAGTTCTATTTTAGAACTAAAGTGTAATGTTGAGTTGCAACTAAAGTCTTGAGTCTAGTTCTATTTTAGAACTAAAGTGTAATGTT
>SNQJ01S0111222.1:0-25150 GCA_010110895.2 Picea sitchensis | reverse complement strand
AAAGAGAACTTGGTCATGGCACAGAATCGCATGAAGCAACAAGCAGATCAAGGTCGCTCTGAACGTCAATTTGCAGAAGGGGATCAAGTGTTTCTGTGACTACAACCATACAAGCAAACTTCCCTCAAGGTCAAGCATTGTTAGAAGCTAGCGCCCAAATTTTATGGTCCTTATACAGTTCTCAAGCATGTGGGACAAATCGCCTATCAGTTAGCTCTGCCCAGTCAGTCGAAGATACATCCCATTTTTCATGTTTCATGCTTAAAGAAGGTGATTGGAACTAGGTGCCAAATTCAAACCAACCTTCCCGAGTTAGATAAAGAAGGATCCATTTGGCTACAACCAGAAGTAGTTTTGGACCAGCGTGAGCGTCCCCTTCATTAGAGAACCATCAAGGAAGTGCTAGTCCAATGGAAAGATATGAGTCCAGCAGATGCCACTTGGGAACCAGCTACCATTCTGCAGCAGTTTCCACATCTCAAGCCTTGAGGACAAGGTTGTTTTTAAGGGGGCGAACATGTTAGGGTCCTAACCCACACATAGGTAGATCAATATATTTGGATGTAATAAAGGTCAATATTAATAATTCCCTTCAATAAAATAGAATAAGGTGAATGTAAGAAGACCTAATAGAAGCTTTCACTTCTAGAAGGATCTTCCTCTAGATGCTTCTCTTGATAGACATATTTAGTATAAATAAGGGTCAAGGGTATGAAAACCCTAGCTTGGAGATTATTGTAACAGAGCGCTACTCGACTGGAGGTTGCCCCCTCGAAGAGGCCCGTGAACATTGCTTTCTAAATCAAAGTGTTATTTTTTTTGTTGTTCTTATATCATTTCTGTGTTATGGTGGAGATTATGTTGGTTATATTATTGTTATTCTGCCATTTCTAGCATTTTATTTCTGTTCTGCATACTTTTTATATCTGGTATATTGCATTGAGGTCATGATTCAAGATCAATATAAACTCATCAAAATGGGTGTAATCAAAAACTCCAAAGCACATTCACTTGTTGCACATGATGGCAGCAGTTATTAAAATTAAAAATACAAAATGAAAGGAAAAACCAAGTCACATGCAAAGTCTAAGAAGGAAGGGTAATCCAAACACTTCAATGATTCCTCGGGATCCAAAAGTGGAAAAGGAAAGAAAGGACAAAAGTGTACCTACTGCAATTTAGGATTCCATCCAGAATCCGCATGCATTAAGAAGCATATAGATATATCATGACTAATATTCTTCAAAAGAACAAACTTGGGGATCAAATTCTTGAGGGTGCCAAGAAGAATCCAGAAGATCATGCTCCCAAAGGTAATCATCATGATCCCAAAGGTAATCATCATGAATTAGTTGTTTTTCACTCTTCACATAATGCCTAGATCGAGGATTCAGGTGCATCCCATGATATGGATGCCACACATGATATATTATATTCTTTGACTGCATGCAATGGTCCTCTTATCCTCATGGGGGATGACTCTCCAATCTAGGTTGTCGGAAAAGGGAGTGTATAACTAGATCATGGAAGTTTTGAGAATGTTCTCCATGTTCCTAAAATTTCCATGAATATACTCTCAGTGTATCATATTACACACTCAGGCTCAGGAAAAAATTCGGAGTTCACACGAGACTCTGTCTCCATAGTCAACATGCAATACAACTCCAGGATTGTTGTCAGGGAGGTGTTGACCAAAATTGGTCATCTATATTTTCCCACTCTTGGAATAATAAAGAAATTATATTAAAAGAATATTTTTTTTGAATGATTAAGATATCATTATGTATCCCTTAGTCTCATCTTCACCACACATTTTTCGGATCGAAAATCTGAGTTTGTATGCTCAAGATATTCAGGTTTATGTTTAAACGCCAAATGAGCGCTTCTTCATTTTGTGGAAAAGACAAATAATTTTGAACAAATAATTTTTGGGAACCATGATCATTCGCATGGAACCATGACATCTCTTGGAACCATATTTGATTATCTTAGAAGAAATCCTCTTACAATTATTTTAAAATTATGTGGAATAAACCATGTAAAAATCCATGGAATAAACCATGTAAAAACCTTGTGGTATAAACCATGTAAATCTTGTGGATACACCACATATATCTTGGGATACCTCCCAATACTTATTTTATTTTTGGTTTCTCCCTGACCAACTCCACTACAGGATTTCACACCCTTGTTATAATCCTCCATACCCACTTCTCCCTTTTCCCTCCTTATCTCTTTCCCTCATTTCTCCTCACTTCATTTACTCCCACTCCCTTACTCCATATTACTCCATAATTTACTTTTAAAATTAATTCGTCGGGAGTGGACTCACCATAATCCCCAACCCACCACACTTCATACTACCTTACCTCCTTATCTCTCCACCCCCCTTATCCCATTCCCTCATTCCACACTTAATATTATTTTTCATACTCTTCGGCGGTGGACTCACACATCACTACCCCCTCACTTACCTCACATCCCTCACCCCCAACTCCACCTTCGCTACCCATGAATTATCCCCCCCCACTTCACCCTATTCCATACTACCCCGCCCCCTAACTGTTGATTAAGGTTGGTTGTCATTGATGTCAACCCTTGAAGAAAGACCCGTAGCACAAAGGTTTGGGTAATGGACCCAATAGTGTTTGATGTAAATATGAATCATTATTTTTTTGTCATGGTTGATAACAAGTAAATATGGATGAACTCCAAAGTGGTCCCCTTATGGTGAAAGCCCTCACGGGAAGACGCTTTGTGGAGTAAGAGAACCCATGCTTAATTGTGGAATAATGAGATGAAGGAAAGTCTTAATTGTGGAATAATGAGATGAAGGAAAGTGAGTTTATTTGCAGGCCATCCTAGATGGATATTTCCTTTGTCATGTCATTTCTGGTGGTATGTAGAACATCACACATAACTCCCCACGGTTTGAGAATTATGGCCTTCTTAAGTTGGAGGACCCTCATATGTCATCTAGAAGCCTCCCAAAAGGTCAAAAGTAATCAAAGTGGTTTAAGAGATTTTAAAAGGTAAATAATAAAGGAAGTGATGAGTGTATTATAATTCAAAAGTGATACAAAATAAATTATTTCCAATAATAATTTTAATGAGAAATTAGAAGTGACCCAACCTCAAAATAAGAAAAGTGGGGCCAAGCACCTAGAAGATGTTTCTAAGGAAGCTACTTGGAGAGTATAAATAAGAGGAAAGGCTCTCATTTGAAATCAAACTTTGAGAATATTGAATATATATAGGTCTGAGTATAAAATGATATCTGAGCCGAAATTTTGAGGTTACAAAGCATCGAAATGCAAGGAAGGAAAATTCTTTTAATGGTACTCTAAGGTATGTTTTTTTCGTGTCATCTCACCATTTTCACTATAATTTTTTTATATAATTATTCAGACTCTGAACTTGATGCAAGCGAGAAAAAATATCCAAGTATATATGGTTAAAATTCATCTTGTGGTCATTGTATTTTGGGAGTTACACTCGTGGAAAATAGGGTTTAGGTCCAAATTCAAACACGCCAAAACTGTGTTTCGGGGCAAAACGCCATAACTTCTTCATAATAGATCCATATTCCATGAGACAAATTGTGTTGGTTAGGGTACATTATTTATTATTCTATGTAATAGTTTCAGATAATTTCATCAAATATTTTGTGCTGGGCACACTCTAAGGTCGCTTTCTAGAATAAGACAAAATTCTAGTATGTCATTTTTACTATAACTCCTTTCGAGAGGTTCCAGTGCCACTTGAGGAATCTCAGACAAAAACATTGAATAACACAGGTATCAATTTCATATCTTGCTATTATCATGTGTTCAAAGTTATGATTACTCAAGTTAGGGTTGCTGGACTAATCCAAAACCAAGCATGTGAGACCAAAGAAAAGTTTGATGAAAATGCTAGCCCTTTGTTTTTAAAGTTACGGAAGGTTTGGTGCAGAATGATCATATACACCAGGCATATTACGTGAGCTACAAATCAGATTTGGATGATGAAATTGATGAGGGATTGGTTGAGGTTATGTTGAGTAATAATGGTTGAGACAAGTAGTTGATGAGCTGGAGAACATGCATGAGGTGTATAGTTGATGATGTCGGTACATATTGATGAGTCATAGTTGATGAGCATTTGACACATGATTGGTACATACCTCATAACATGGTTGATTCACTTGTTTATGGCACAGTTGGATTGATGCGTTTTTGGTGAATGGCTGATGCACTTGTTTATGGTATGTGCTGATGCATGGTTGATGGTTCGGGATTTATTGCACAAGTTTACGCCAGATATCTCACAGTTGATAGTGCGGGACGTTGGTTACATCATTCTTCTTCTACTTCTGGGTGGTAGGACAAGGCAAGGATAGGTGGTTAGTGCCACCTTCCGGTTGGAGTTGAAGAACATTGGGGTTGTAGCCTCATTCCGTCAGAGCTGTGAGATTTGGGGAGTTGGATATTCCCTCATTTTGTAGCCCGAGAAACTAGGGGGTTGGAACCTCCTTCCACTAAAATTGGAAAATAAAGGAATTTGATGCTTCCAATGAATGTAATTCTTCAAGACATATAACAAAAAATCATTATGTGGTTTTCCCCGATTTGGGTTTCCACGCAAAACACCGGTGTAATCGTATGTGTGTGATTGTTTACCGCTTCATTATTGGATAATAATTTACATTGATACATAACATTTCAAGAAAAAGGATTATAATTACATTTCATTAATGGATTCACCCCGGCCTTAGTAATCCAATTGGTATCAGAAAGGTTCCTTCAGAATCAGTTTAACCAATCAAAGGTAGATCATGGAGAGTACCAACTGCATAAAAATTGAATAATTACAGCTTTGATGGATAGAAGTATGTTTTGGAGCATAAGGATGAAGGCATATACGCATAGGGATTTCAAGTTTGGCAATCAATTGTAGATGGATACACAAGACCAACAGCTCCACCAACAAGTGACAAAGCAAAGGAAACTCGCGAGAATAATTCCAAAGCCATAAATTCACTTTTGAATGGTCTCGATAATGATATTCATCAAAGTTGCACATTGTAAATCAAGTAAAGAGATTTTAGCCAAATATCTATGAAGGAGATTTAAAAGTCAAAATAGCAAAGCTTCCAACTTACAGAGGTCACTAACAACCAAAATGAAGGAAGATGAAGATATCACCTACTTCTTACTTAGTCGATGAAACAATGAATGCAAATCATAGGATTGGGGAGAAGAAATCAAAGAATCAGACATTAATAAAAGGTACTCAATATCTCTTCCTATGATTCAACCCTAAAGATATCAAGACTAGAAGAAAGATTTTCAGGATCTAAACTCAATACATGGATGAACTACATGGAATCTTCAAGATATGAGATGAGATCCCAAACAGAAAATCCGTGATGTAAAAGAAGTACTTCAAAGCATCCAAAAGATCAAAGCAAAAGAAAAAGGAACAAGAAGAACATAGCAACAACAACGCATCGCCTCGTAAGATGATGAAGAAGTGGCCAACTTCATCAAAATACTCTGAACAAGGGAACCAACGGTAGGGTAACAGGTGTGCTTTCTCCAATGGTTTTAATTGTGATGGTATTGGTCATTTTTCTAAACAAATGTCCTCTTGCTAAGAAAAAGAGAAATTATGAAGGCTACTCAAAAAGGTACAAACATATAAAGGTAAGACTACAAAGAAATTTTTCTGGGAAAAAAATTTGTGAATTAAAGAAGACATCTCTCATCATCGATGAAGATGAAGTTAGTGATAAAGGAAACAGGAGAGTTCTATTCATGGCGTGTAGAAGACTCATAAAGAAGACTCAAGAAGAATATGAAGAAGCATAAGGAAGAATAAATTGAAGAGGAAAAGTTGACTATCGAGAAGAATGAACATGCCATATAAGTTATAAGAAGATAAAGAAGAAAAACAAGAAAACTACAAGCGTAACTAGATAAGAAAAAGACACTCCAGAACGAACAAATGATTACAAATTGAAGGTTCAAATAGGAAGAATATAAAAGAATTGAAGAAACACCTAAAGAACAGCTAGAAGGAAAGATCAGGATCATTGGAAACCCGGAAGCGCATATTGTCACACTAAGAAAGGATATTCAAAAGAAAATATGCGTATAATAGCTCAAAAGTTCTGGATGACATTATTAGCAACAAAATCTTATCTTGACAAGTCCTGGACTTGGATACAATCAAACAAAGGATCAAGCTCCAAAACAATAGAGCAAGAAGGAAATCTAAAATTTATGCGTAAACAATCAAAGGGGATAAAAACAATATACAAGGAAGATTACAAGGACACTCCATCGAGAAGATCAGATTTCAAAATCAACAAATGATAGATGTATTCAAGAAGAAGAAAGATTCATAAGAGAACCTCCTTTCATTAGATCTTCAACTACCGTGTGTATCAATCTATATTTTTGGTTTATGTTACGCTTGTAATAATTTGGACATAAAGTCGGAATTGTAGAGCTAACAACATCAGAACAATAACCACTTTGAGAGCCATACATAAAGGTTATTAAATAGAAGACCTAGTGAAACACGTAGAAGAAGTTACAATAGGTTTGAACTTTTGAGAACTGAAGTGGAATGCAACAAATGTAACAAATTTGGATTACATGGCCAAAATTGCACGATTCTCCTAAAGAACCTCAACGTGAGTCACAAACAAGAATCTCGTGAAACGACATGGATAAGAAAAGCAAGATCAAGATAGCAATGAAGAATGAACACTATCTCTACAAGCTAAGTAGAAGAACATGGTTGGTATGTTTGACAGCTGAATGTTCAAAACACATGACGTGATAAAGACAAATTTCTTACGAGGAAGAGATGATTAGTTCTGCTTGGAAATGATGATTCATCGAAAATCATTGAAAAAGGTACAACTAATTGGGAACAAGAATGAAAAGGTAGAAAATGTTCTACTAGTAGAAGATATGAAACATAATCTTAAGTGAGTCAAATGTGTGACCAAGGTCATAAGTTACTTTGACTCACAAAAGTGTGAGATAAGAAAAAAAGGTTCGGAAAATTGATCGCTACAACCGTAAGAACTTCAAGCAACATTATATGTGTTAAACAAAATTGAAATGAAAAGTGTTGTCTAGGAAAGGAAGATGAAAGTTATTATGGCACGTAAGAATGGGTCACATGCATTTTGATAACCCTTGTCAAAGTCAGCAAAAGAGAAGCACCCAGAGAAATGCCTAGGATCATGAAACCAAATAACACTTTATGCAAGCATTGCCAACAAGGAAAGTAAACAAAGACCGTGATTCAACTGTGCTGGAATATTCAACAACAAAACCACTAGGAAATTGTGCATACCGATATAGTTGGACCAACTACAACAAAGGCTTAAAAAGGTGAGAGATACTTTATGTTATTAGTTGATGATTATACAAGAATGATCAGCTTTCTATTTTCTCAAGAACAACTCTAAGCTTTGAAAAACTTCAAGATCTACAAGTAAAGGGTTGAAAATGAGATGGACTCAAGAATCAAATGCTTAAGATCGACAATGGAGGAGAATCTACCCCAAAGGAATTTATGGACTACTACGTAAATCATGGAATGCAAGGCAATTATTCATCGCTAGGACAACTCAACGTAATGGAGTTGTTGAAAGAAAAGAATAGGACAAGATGTTGAAATGGGTCTAACAATGATAATGGATTCAAAGTTACAAGATATGTTTTGGACACATGCAACGCATACAACAATTCACATTCAAACAGTAATGCTCGTGTTCAACATCGATAAAACTCTATAATGAAGCATATGTGGAAGGAAGACCAAGAAATGTGAAACACTTCAAAGTTTTGAAGCAAATGCTACATCAAAAGAGAAGATGGCGTAATGGGAAAGTTTGACTCTCGTGGACAAAGGAATACTTGTTGGTTACTCAAGTACAAGGAAATCAAGGTACACATGTTACAATATAAGATTAAAACAAAGTTGTGGAAAGAATCAACGTGAATAATTGATGAAACAGTAAAACCTAATCAAAGAAAAAGAAAACAAATCAATGGAACAACTTTTGAAGAAGAAGATGAAAAGAAGAAGAAGAGGAAGATGAAGATGAAGATGAAGAGAACTGTATAGAAGAGCAAGTTCAACAAGTATCTCCCAAAGACACCTAGCAAACAAGTACGTAAGAATCCATCCCCAACCGATTATTGGAAACAAAGATGCAAGAGTTGAGACTAGAAGAAAAATCCATTCACCAACAAACACACCTAGCACTCTTATCTACAATTGAACCAAACCGCTTTGAAATGAAGCTTCAACAAGGATGAATTTTGAATAAGGCCATTACGAAGAATTGATCAAATAGAGAAAAATGGCATTCCTAGGGAATTGTCTCCAAGACCAAAGAATAAGAATGCCATCAATGTCGGTTTTAGGAATCACCTGAGACATATGCCCCAGCTTGCCATAATGGAAGCTAATTTGTTTCTTTAGCTTATGTAATGGTTCCAAAATGCCAGTACACGATAACGTGAAATCAACTCTTTGAATGGGGAACTTGAAGAAGAAGTCTACTGAATAACCAAAAGGATTTCTTCACCACGAGAACACTGCATCTTTATGCGTAAATTAAAGAAGGCTCCATGGTTTAAAACAAGATTCTAGAGCATGGCAATTCGTGACCGGATAAGTATCCGCAGCAGTGTGGTCTCGTAAAAGGAAGCGCGTGAAAGCAACCCCACATCAAGGTAAGTCAAGGTAATTTTGTATTAATTGAAGTTTATGTTGATGATATTATTTCTTTTGGTAGTGATGATGACAAGTTGAGCTTCTTAAATTTGCAAAAAGACATGCAGAGTGAATTTGAAATGTCATTACTTGGAGAACTATCCTTCTTCTCGGGACTTCGATACTTAAAGCAACTAAGGAATTTTCTCAAACTAAGTATATCGAGAAATGCTAAAGAGGTCTGGAATGGAAGATTGCAAACCGCTATCACCCCATGCAAACCAGCTTGTAAGTTGAGAAGATGATGATTCAAAGTCTACGCATCAGAGGCAATATAGGTCAACAATTGGCGTACCTCTTACCATGGACAAAGATCTGCATCAGATGTAATGTAAGCAGCTTGGACAAAAATGCATTTCAAGCACCAAAGGAATCATACGTATTAGCAAAGAAAGAGGATGTTTAGATATCTCAAAGGAAAAGAAGAGTTTGACTATGGTATCCAAAAGGAAAAGATCTATCACCTATGGCCCAGCCTGCATTTAGAAGATCAGGGCAAAGCTAGAATATTTGACTAACTAAGCAATCAGTTGAGTAGCTGCCTACTTAGGTGAGTGTTCGCATCATGGATAAGCAAGAAAGAATCATCTGTGATTCTATCTACAGCAGGCAGAGTATAATAGCAACAACATGTTAAAAATAATGTTCTTCGATGAAACAAACTTTGATGATATACGTGTTGAGTATGATGAGCCCATTCCAATATATTAGATAATGCAAGTGCCATCAATATCTCAAAAACCCGGGATGAGATGCACTCCAAGACTAAGCACATTCCACCAAGTATCACTTTCACGGGAACAAGTTGCGTAAAAGAACATCAAAGTTGAGTATGTGGGCACAAAATAACAAGTGGCGCATATCTTTACAAAACCACTTCCACGGGAAGCCTTTGAATATCTCTCGCCAAATACTTGATTTATTTCTACTCCAAAATGAATGCTTTTGAATGCTTATCCCATGTCTTAGATGTACATGAGGAAGCACCATAAGAGGATACCGCTGTGGGAGCAAACGATGGAAAGATACCTTTGTCATTGATGACAAAGGGGAGAGATTTATCATATGATAGAGGCATGGTTCCGTGGAGGATTAGATTTATTAGATGCAAAGGACGAGGCATGGTTTCGTGGGGAGCATGAGTGATATGATTTTTAGTAAGGCAAATGTAGTGTTTCCATCAATGTCAAAGGCAAGGGGAGATTGTTGATTAAGGTTGGTTGTCATTGATGTCAATCCTGAAGAAAGACCAGAGTAAAAAGGTTTGGGTAATGGACCCATTAGTGTTTGATGTAAATATGACTCATTATTTTTTCATGGTTGATAAGAAGTAAATATGGATTGAACTCAAAGGGGTCCGCTTATGGTGAAAGCCCTCAATGGAAGACGCTTTGTGGAGTAAGAGAACCCATGCTTAATTGTAGGAATAACAATGAGATGAAGGAAAGTGAATTTTGTCGTGAAAATATCCTAGATGGATAGTTCTTGTCAAGTGTCATTTGGTGGTATAAAGAACGTCACATAACTCCCTATTTGAGAGTTATGGCTCCACGGGTTGGAGGACCCCTTCATATGCCATCTAGAAGTCTCCAAAAGGTCAAAGTAATCAAAGTGGTTTAAGAGATTTTGGGTAAATAATAAAGTGAAGTGATTAGTGCATTATAACTAAATTGAATACAAAATAAAAAAATTCAATAATAATTTTAATGGAGAAATTAGAAGTGGACCCAACCCCTAAAATAAGGAAATTAAAGCCGCGACCCAGAAGATGTTTTTAAGGAAGCTACTGGAGAGTATAAATAAGAGGCAAGGCTCTTCATTTGAAACACACTTGAGAATATTGAATATCTATATATTCTAGAGGCATAAAAAATGATATTTTAGCCGAAATTTTGAGGAAAGCGAAGAAAATAAGGTCAAAATGCAAGGGAAGGATAAATTATTTTGATGGTGCTTTGCTGCATGCTATTTTCAGGTCATCCCCACCATTTTCATAACTTTTTATAATGATTCAAATCCTAAAAATGCTTTTAAAGTGAGAAAACATATCCAAGCATTCGTGGTAAATTTCATCTCTTGTGGGTCATTGTATTTTGGGAGTTATACTCTGTGGAAAATAGGGTTTGTAATAACTCAAACCAGTCAAAATCAGTTGTTTCGGGTAAAAACGCCATAACTCTTCATAACATATCCAATTCTAGTGAGACCAATTGTGCTATTAGGGTATAGCATTTGCATTCTTTGTAATAGTTTCCATATCATTCTCATAAAACATTTTGAAAGGGAACGCTTCTACAAGGTCGCTCTCTAGAATAGTTTGCCATAATTTAGCAAGGTATGCCATTTTTGCTATAACTCCTTTTTGAGAGGTTCCAAGAAGTGCCAATTGGAGAAATTGCATAAAACACCAAGAACATTTGTACTCATTTCAAATCTTTATACACACAGTTCAAAGTTATGATTACTTCAAGTTAGGGTTGTTGACTAATCCAAAACTAGGGCATGTGAGACTAAAGAAAGTTTTCTCAAAAATGCTAGTCTCTTGTTTTTTTAAGTTAATGAAGGTTTGCAGAATGTGATCATATACACGTGTTCTATTACAGCTACAAAATCATATTTGGATGATGAAATTGATGAGGGCTTTGCTGAGGTACATGTTGAGTACATGGTTGAGACAAGTAGCTGATGAGTTGGCTCACATACATGAGGTGTATAGTTGATGATGTTGGTACATATTGATGAGCTTCAAGTTGATGAGAAGCTGACACATGATTGGTACATACTCTACACATGGTTGGTTGCAATCTTGTTTGTGGTACTGTTTGGTATAGATTGGTGCATGCTTGATGCACTCTTTTTATGGTACGTGCTGGATGCATGGTTGATGCATGGTTCGGATTATTGGTACAGCCATACAGCATCCCACAAGTTGATAGTGCGATTGGTTCCACTCATTCTACTTCTACCTCAAGGTTGGTAGGATTCAAAGGATTGTGTTGTTGTAGCCACCGGTTGTAGCCCGAGAACATTGAGGGTTGTAGCCTCCTTCTGGTTGTAGCCAGAGATTTGGGGAGTTGGAGCTTATCTCAGGTTGTAGCCTGAGAAACTAGGGGGTTGGAGCCTCCTTCTAGTTGAAGCTGGAAAACAAAGGAAGTTGGTGCTTCCAATGAATGTAATTCTTCAAGACATATAAGAAAAAGCATTCCGTGGTTTTCTCCCGATTTGGTTTTCCACGTAAAACATTGGTGTACTGTGTATGTGTGTGATTGTTTACTGCTCATTATTGGATAATAATTCTACATTGATATAACATTTGAAGGAAAAGGATTATAATTACGTTATTACTGATTCACCCCCCCTCTTAGTAATCCAACACTAACTTCCACTATCCACAAATTACCCCCTTCCCTAACTACCCACTCCTTCCCCTTTCGCGTTCCCTCTTCCCACACTTAACCCATTTTCCACTTACCTTGTCACTTAATATTTTATTTCTAACCACTTGTTCCATGACACATGGAATCCCATGATTTGATAATATGGAAATTTTTCTAACCAGTGAAACCATGCCACATGGCATATCTATATCCAACTACATGAGAACATGTGGCAACCTATGGGAATGTGACATGTGGCAACCAATTAACTTGTGACACGTAACAGTTGATGGTGACTTATCAAGTGATGAAACGTGGTGATATGTGGATGGTTGACTCATATGCTGATTGGGAATGGGTATAATTCTGGTCAAAATTATTATTATTTAATCAATTTTCTAAGAGGAGGTCGAACCCCCTTAAGCTCCATATTCTTCTTTTATTTTCATGTTTCTTACTAAGTGTGCATATCACTTAGTATTATATGTTATTAAAAAAAAATAATCCCATGCATGTGGGATAATGTTTTTTGACCAAAAATTTGAAATTTCAATAAAGGAGGGAGGACACAAATCAAGGGCTGATATTGCCCCAAGACATTTGATTGACGATCCCTAAGTCACGAACTTCTGAAGACCATAACTTGATATTTGTGCCACAAAATCATGCAAATTGTATACTGTTAGAAATATATTTCGACGAAGAAGATGATGGTATAGGTTAGAAGGGATGAAATTTTCTACATTATCCCCTGAAATTGAAATATCATTCAGCTTCATTTTTAATGGTTTTGCTTGACAACTCAACTTCACAAACTCATATCTTGATATACGGGAGTCAGATTTGGACAAATTTTATATTGTTGGAAATATAAGATGATGAATATCACATATGAAATTATTTCAAAGTCTTAAAAGATGATTATCACTTCCATAAAATTAAAACACATTCCCCTTCTTTTAAAGGGAAATTAATTAATTTTTTGAAAATAAAAGTTTATTTAAAAAATTTTATTAAAAAAGGAAAATGACCCATTTGAAATATTCGGATGATAATGATGTGAACTCATTAAAAAAACTTAAATGAGACATTAATTAAAGCGAATGTTTCAATAAAATTATTGTATGCAAAATTCAAGAAGGGAAAAACCCTAACTACTCTAGTAGTTAGAAAATTTGATTTTTAAAGAGAAGGGCTTCATCAAGGGTTCAATAATTGAATTATCAGAGGGGTGGGGAAATAAGATCAGAAGAAGAAGAAGGTACAGCCATGAATATACAACCAATATTCTCATCAAGGAAAATATGTCTCCATCTTCTCCACTATTTATTTTCTTCTACACCATTTCTCATAGCTTTATGCTTGAATCATTGAATTAGGAACAAGGATGAGTTCTTGAGTGTTCTTCTTGTATTCTTCAAAATAATTTATTTATATGATCATGGAGTATTTACATCCATGTATATGACTATCAAATATTTTGTAATGAAGAACATATTTCATGAATAAAACTCCACAAAGAATTACTTCGAGGTTAATTTTGATTGTATTTTATAACTCTGAGTCTTGAGTATGTGATATTTGAAATTGACCTATCAAATTCTCTTTTGATATTAAAAGTAATGCTCTTTTAAAATTCTTTGAGGTGATCAAATTATTCTCTTCTATTTCTTGTGAAGAAGATCTGGATGTATTTGTATGTGATTAATAAGTTTGTGTATTTGATTATGAGCACAAATAAATTCTAATATTGAATCTCTCCTTCAATATTTTCTTATTGTAAAGAGATTTATGTCCCTGTCGTAAAAAAAAATATTTTTTGGTCGTTGTACTATTGGAGATACACTCTATGGAAAATAGGGTTTTTGAATAGTCCTGAAACTAGTCTCAAACAGGTGTTCTGGGTAAAACTGTCATAACTTCTTCATAGAGGATCCAAACTATGTGAGAGAAATTGAAGTGGAAATATAATAGTCTTTAGTATATTTTTGTTAGTTCTAAATCTGATATCAAATATTGAGCATGTGGCATGTTGTACAAGTTCGCTCTCCAGAATAGAATAAAATTCAGGAAGGTTTTCCATTTTCTCTATAACTTCTATTCTGAGAAGTTTCAGACCTTGAAATTTTGAGGAGATGGAAGAAAGATCTCAGAGTATCCATGGTTAAAATTCATACATTTATTCATTACATGTACAGAGTTATGCTTGTTGAAAATTAGGGTTTGTGACTAATCCAAAACTAGTCCAGTCAGGCTAAGGAAAATATGAGGGAGGATGCTAGTACCAAGTTGTTGAGGTTGAAGAAGAGCTACAGGTCTGCAATCTTGTGTATCAGGGCTGCTACAGGATCATAGGTATGATTTCCATGTGTTATTTAGGGTTATGTTTATGTTACATACTTGAGGCATGTCTTGATTATGATGGTACACCTTTGTGATGATATGATACATTGTTAGAAGTATATCTTGGATATCTTGGTATCTAGTTTGGTATATGTCATGGTGATGTTATCACATTCTTAATGCACATATTATAGTACTTGGTTGAGGCACATCATTGATGATATCTTATGGTACATGGGATATGGCATGATTGAGACATATCATGAGTGATATGGTATATGCTTGATGCACATATTATGGTACTTAGTTGAGGCACACCATTGATGATATCTTATGGTACATGGTGTATGGCATGATTGAGACATTTCGTGAGTGATATGGTATATGATTGAGGCACATCTCATGGTACATGGTTTATGGATGTTGGTACATATTTATGGTACAAGTTGTGTTCATGGTTGATGTACATGGTATTGTACAGGTTTTGGTACATGGTCGATGTACATGGTATGATACAGGTTATGCTACATGGTTGATGTACATGGTATGGTACAGGTTCTACTACATGGTTGATGTACATGGTATGGTGATGGTTTTGGTATCCATGTGAGTGGATCTTGTTATATTTGGTTGATGATGGTATATCAATGACAGAGACATGGACAGGGACAGTGATAGGTTGGTTGATTGGTTGATTTTCAATGAAAGGTTGATGTGACAGTGACAGTGGCAGTGATAGTATCATTGGTAGTGACAGGATGAGTCTACACTTATATTTCAATGCAGCAGGATGGGGCAAGGAAAAGGGGTTGGTGTCGGAGAACACAGGGAGTTGGATATTCCTTCAGGTTGGATCCTATACATCAGGGGGTCATAGCCTCCTTCTAGTTGGATCCAGAGAACACATGGAGTTGGATCTTTCTTCGAGTTGGGGCCTGTAAACTAGGGCATTGGAGCCTCCTTCCAGTTGGATCTAGAGAATTTAGGGAGTTGTAGTTTCCTTCAGGTTGGAGCCTGTAAATAAGGGGTTGGAGCCTCCTTCCAGTTGGCATTGGAGAATTGGGAAGTTGGTGATTCCTATGTATGTAATATTGATTTATATAAGAAAGCATTTTGTGGTTTTGTCCCATTTGGGTTTCTAAGCAAATTGCAGTGTATTGTGTATCTGATGTGATATTGTTGAATGGTATTGCTTATGGTTATATGTTCATGATATATTGAATGAAAACATAAATGATGTTGATTAATTGGGTTGGTTGTCATTGATGTCAACCCTTGAAGAAAGTCTGGTAGTGAATTCCAGTAGCACAAAGGTTTGGGAAATGGACCCAAGTTTGTTTGATGGAAAATGGTATGAGTTTTGATATATTTGTATGTAAGACTATACTAGATGTATATTACATGTCATTCCATTTCTGGTGGTATGTGGAACGTCACATAACTCCTCATGGTTAGAGAGTTATGGCCATGTGAAGTAGGAGAACCCTCATGAGTCATCTAGAATCCCCAAAAGGTCAAAGTAGTCAAAGTGTTTGCAAAGAAGAAATTATTTAAATAATAAAGTGAAGTGATGCGTTTACTATAAGTCAAAGTGGATACAAAATAAATTACTTAAATAATAAAGTTAATGGAGAAATTACTATGTGGACAAATGGTTAGAAGTGGGTTAGCCCTAAAATAAGGAAAGTGGTTTAAGATGGTTAGAAGGTAATTTAAATAATAAAGTTAAGAAAAGAGTGTACTATAAGTAAAAGTGGATACAAAAGAAATTATTTAAACAATAAATTTAATGGAGAAATTACTAAGTGGACAAGTGCTTAGAAGTGGGTTAGCCCTAAAATAAGGAAAGTGGGTTAAGAGGGTTAGAAGGTAACCCCTTGAGAAAGCTACATGAAAGTATAAATAAGAGACAAGGGTCTCTCATTTTGAATCACACTTGAGAATATTGAATATATACAAGTGAATGAGGTAACCAAATGATATCTAAGATGAATTTCAGAGGGAAGGTGAAGTAACGAAGGCCGAAATTCAAGGGAGGATAAATTCTTTTGATGATGCTTTCTAAGGTATGATGTTTACAGGTCATCTCACCATTTTTGGAATAACGTATTTTTCTAGAATTATTAAGACTGTGGCATTGGGAGGTCGTTGAGGAAACATATCCAGGTAGTTGTGATAAAAATTTCATCTTGTGGGTCATTTTAGTTTTGGAGTTACACTCCGTGGAAAATAGGGTTTGTGGCTAGTCCTGAAACTAGTCTTGAACAAGTGTTTCAGGTAAAAATGTCATAACTTCTTCATAACAGATCCAAATTCAATAAGACCAAATGTATTGGTTAGAGTAAAATATGTAGTATGTTTTGTACCATTTTCAAATCCATACAACAAATATTCTGTGTGGGGCATGCTCTACAAGTTCTCTCTCTAGAATAAGCCAGAATTCAGCAAGGTATTTCATTTTTTCTATAACTCCTTTTCTGAGAGGTTCCGAGTAGTGACACCTTGATGAATTGAAAAAAATACATTGAAGAACATTATGTACTATTTTCATATCTTTATTCATTACAGGTACATAGTTATGATTATTTCAGGTTAAGGTTGTTTACTAATCCAAAACTAGTCATGTGAGACTAAAGTAAAATTTGATGAAAATTATAGTCTCTTGTTGAGGAAGGTTTGCAGGTATGTGATCATATACACCAGGTATGTTAAAGAGTTACAAATAAGATTTGGGTGATGAACATATAGAGGTTGTATAATAGTGAGGTTGTGGCACATGGTTTGATGTAATGGTTTACGATGTTTGGTTATGGATAGTGTGATTTATTGCTAGAGAAATTTTGATGGTTATATTGGTATATGGTTGAGGTACATGTTGGGTACATGGTTGATACAAGTAGTTGATTAGTTGGCACATACATGAGGTGTATAGTTTATGTGTATTTGTTGTATGATTGGTACATATTTGGTGCATGGTTGATGCACTCGTTGATGGTACAGGTTGGTGCATGGTTGATGCATTTGTTTATGGTACAGGCTAATTACAGGTTATTGGTACAGGTTGTTACAGGTTGATTATAGGTTGACTGGTATAGGTTTACAACAGTATATCTCACAATGATAGTGTGACAGTGGTTCCATCATTCTAATTCTACGTCAGGGAAGTTAGACGAGGTAAGGACAGGTGGTTGTAGACACCTTCCGGTTGTAGTTGGAGAACATAGGGGGTTGTAGCCTCCTTTTGGTTGTAGCCAGAGAATTGGGGATTTGGAGCTTCCCTCAGGTTGTAGCCTGAGAAACTAGGGGGTTGTAGCCTCCTTCTGGTTATATCCAGAGAATTGGGGAGTTGGAGCTTCCTTTAGGTTGTAGCCTTAGAAACTATGGGGTTGTAGCCTCCTTCCAATTGCAGCTGGAAAACAAAGGAAATTGGTGCTTCCAATGAATTTAATTATTAAATACATAAGAAAAAACATTTCGTGGTTTTCTTCCATTTTGGGTTTCCACGTAAAAACACTGGTGTACTGTGTATGTGTATGATTTCTCATTTGTTCATTGTTTATTTACTCTACAACTATTGGATGATAATGCTACATTGATTTAACACTTGCATTTTATGGTTAAAAATGATTAAATTTCTCTATTATTGATTCACCCCCCCTCTCAGTAATCCAACAATTGGTATCAGAGCGGGTTCCTTCAGGATATAGTTTAACCACTGTAAGGAGATTATGGATTATTCTGAGAATGGAGTACCATTGTTTAATGGTCATAATGGTTTAAAGTATGAGTTATGGAGTGGAAGGACGAAAGTATTTTTACAGGCACAGGGATACTATATTTGGCTATGGATATTATAGTTCAAAAAGGGAAAATACTGTGGCCAAGAAGGAATTGAAGAAGAATAACAAAATAGCAATAGATTTCATCTGGAAAGGATTACCTAATCGAGTTATAGAAAAGGTTGGTAAATGTTCATCAGCCAAATAACTTTGGGATAAGTTACATGACATATATTCTTCACCCATCGCAGATTCAAAAAATTCCAATGAAGATGCAGATATAGATCAAGAAGAATCATGTTCACCATGTCAAACAAATTCAGAAGATGAAGAGTAAATAATCACCATAGGTATGTTGTTTTTCTTTAATTGTGAAAAACATGGACATCTTGAAATAGAATTCCATGAAGTAAATGAGACAGAAAAAAATAATTGAAAACGAAGACAATTATGAAGAAGAATTGATTAGTGCTTTAGATGACCTAAGAGAAGAAAACAAGTCACTCAAGAAATAATTGATGAAACAAAAGGAAAGTGTTCACATTTTTTAAGAATCACAACAGGTCACCGAGAACTTAAGAACTCATCTAGAAGAAGCCAGAAAGATCGAAGAAAATATTGAATATCAAAAGAAGTATTTTGAAGTTAACATAGCAGCACAGAAGGAAGAAGCATAAATGAGCGAGAAGATATTAACATATCATCTTAAGGAAAGAACTAACGATCTAAACCAGCTTGAGGAAGAGTTTTCTCAAGAAGAGAAAGGACTTCAAGAAGAAATAATCACATTAAAAATTTGTTGGCCCTTGACCATTTTTGGGACTTTGACAGGTTGGTCGAAGACGGAGCTCCCAGGCGAAGTGAAGATCGTGGGATCTCGCCCACTTTTTGTGGGATTTTTGGGTTTAGGGTTTATGTAACAAGTATGGGATGTCGGACCATGGGTTTAACCATGCTTAGGCCCCTTTTGTAATGTATAAATAAGTAGCTAGGTGATGTAAGAAGAAGTTAGTTGTAAGCCAGTGTGCTAAGTGAAAATACTTGTAAATGCTTTGTGCATACCATATGTAGAGACTTGTTGAGCTAAGTGAAAGTGATTTGTAGTGCTTTGTGCACAGACTATGTAAGGCTCTATGCTTGAACCTAACTCGGGGAAGGAGGATCTGGCGAGGTGCACACAGATCTTATTTCCTATGCGGAGTTGGCTTTGTGGCTCTGTGCTTGAAGAATATTTAAAGAAGACAATAAAGAAGATGAAGAGTTCGTGGACGTAGCCCCATGCTGGGGGTGAACCACGTATATCCTATGTTATGGTTTCTTTGTGCAAGTGATGTGATTTATCCTTAGTGTTGTAATCTTTATGTATGTTAGATGCATCTGATGTAGCATCTTAGTGCTTAATAACATGAATGAATGTTAGATTTGTTTTATGCTATGTTTTGAATGGTTATATATGCTTAGATCTTATTGAATACCGCGTTGTTCTGTAATTAGGGTTTTTACTTGCGATGTAAATAAGGGTCAAAGACTAATGAATGATAATTGCTAAGTGCTTTGTTAAGTATTGTGATCACAGATCTGTGTCCCAGCTAGGTTGTAGACATTTGAGTCCTACAACCCTCCCTGCCTCTACCTCAGGTGAGACTTCGTCTGCTTCGCAGGTGTTGCTGAAAGGGCCGGTAGTTAGGATTTTGTTGGTGCATTGTTGAAGCATTGAACCCTGGGTCTGACCCTGTGCCAACAAATGGTTCCGTTGCTGGGACCTGAAACTGTGATTATTGGGAACTAAAGAAAAGAGAAAACTTTGTGCATAGATCTGTTGTTGTAGTGTGCAGTACTCTACTTGAATTGTGAATCTCTGTGCTAAGAAGAGAGTCCTGATCTGAAGAAAAGAGTTGAGATCTTAAATCTTTGTGCTCTAATAAAGGTAAGATAAGTGGAAATTTTTGTTTCGAAAGAATGGATCTAGGTATGTTTGATAGGTTTTGTCCTAGCCTAAAAACTAGGGCACAACTCAAAGAAAGAAGATATGATATGAATAGATATGATAGAAATAGTGAATTATATGTTATCCCTATGCATAGAAATAATTTTTGGACTAATAATTGGATGCAGGATCTTAGAAAGAATTTTTTGCAAGTCCATCACTATGATCCCAGTGCGCAGCACATGAAAGGTTGGGGATCGTTTAAAAGAAAGAGAGGATTGACTCTTTGTTATAGTTGTAGAAGACTGGGACATCTTGCTAAGGAATGCCCTAGTAGAGGTCCTATTTTCCTTTGTTGTAAATCTATTGGACATGAAGTTTTATATTTCCCTAGAATGATTGCTAAAGTTGAGAAGATGAACATGAGACAAGAAAACCATGAGGAAGGTCAAGACACTAAGGATATGCTAAGGAACCGGAAAGAATCAGAGGCTATATTATTGCAGATGAAAGAAACATTGAATGGTCATAGAAACATCAGTTTATCAGAGATATTAAAAGAGAAAGAGTGCATAGAAACAAGAATAGGAGACTTCAACATAGACTGCGTATTGGATTCAGAAACATAGGTGAATGTTATAATAGAAAGTACTTGGGAAATTTTGGGAAAGCCTGTTATGATTCCTTCATTGGGAGGAATAGGATTGTTTAAAGGAAATATGATAACCCTATGTGGAAGACTTACTCATGTACCTATGAGTGCTCATAGAACATCGATAGAAGAAGAATTCGAGGTCATTAATTTTGTTGAGAACATCACTCCTTTTTCACTTTTGTTAGGAAGGACTTGGATTGAGAGAGATCAGATCTGAAGGAAAGAAGAAGAGGAAGCTATAGAAAAGAAAAAGAAAGAATTAAGGGATTTCATGGCTAGGCGAATAGAATTCTTAATAGAATAATAGGAGGATAAGTCGAAGCAACTGAGGGTCAGAGACCTAGCTGTCAAATTTGAAAGACCACAAGAAGGCTTAAAGAACCTATCCATGCAGAAGAGTAGAGAACCTACTCCAAAAACAATAAGAGAAGAAGCATTATCCTCGAACCATGTGAAAGACCCTCAGCAATGTGAAGTTACTATGCTAAGAGGAGATAAAAAAAAGAATAGAAAGAGGAATCCAGAGATTCATATCACACAAAAGAAAGCAACAAAGCTCAGTAAGAAGAAAGAAAAGATAGAAAAATTGCAGGAGGTTCCAGAGAGGACTTCGCAGAAGGAAGGATTGCAGAACTTGAACCTCGTTAGAATAGTATAACAACACAGACTGGAACTTTACCACGACGAAGAAATATGACCGTTGGAGGTGTCTCGACCGTTAGAACGTTGCTCCAGAATGGCTAGAAATGTAGTTATTGCTGGAAAGATCACCATTGGACCGTTGGGACTACGCCATAACGGATGGAATTGTATTAATTAAGGCATTCCTTCCCATTGGATGAATTTGTTACGATGTTATCTATTTAACCCGTTGAATGTCTTACCGGGGACACTTTTGCAAATTGTGATTACTGAGCCCACAGAGAACTAATTTATTTCATGCAATTCTTATTGAGACCTTGCCACCTCTTCTGCTTACCTTGAGTGTTTTTCCACCTACCCGAGATATTTGATCTCGAGCATGTATGTCAGGCAACCTTAGTGCAGTAGAGAAATATGTTGAAGAGATCCTAATATACCTCATGGATTAGAAGGTCATGTCCATAGGAGTACAGGCCTCATTGACAAGAGGATTACAAGCATCCCCGTTGACTGCACGTCGATCTGGGCCATCCCGAACTGCGGCAGAGAAAAGAAGCAAGCATCGCAATGACTTGGTGAATGCGAAGCTCATCCAATCGGTATTTCCTGACTATATCCCACCTCTGGCTGGCGCGGTTAGTCTTGACAGTGTCCTAAGGGAATTCAACTATACACCGATCACTACATACCTCTCGAAGGGGATATGTGCAGTTGGACCGCAGTTAGGACAGATTTGGACACTCAAGATCAGTGATTTCAACTTAGGAGACCGCAAGAATTATGAAATTCTCGTGCCACACAAGTACTTGAAAAAGACAACAAGGAATAAGTCAAAGATAATCCCCCAACCATGGACCATGGACATCACGAGATCGACAATCCTTAATGTGATGAAGATACCACACTTCAACAGACATCAGGAGGTTAACGTGTGTGTTAAACTCCTCCTGTCATGATACCATGGTGGTTACCTTTGGTTGGATATGCACATCATTGTAGATCCGGTGCTAATCCACCGGATCACTGGATTAAGCATGCAAGGACCGGACCCTCGGGATTTTTACCCAGGGAAGGTTGTGTTATCGCTATAACAATTTGCAGATGGCTTCCAAGTTTCAGAATTCTAGCGAGGGATCATATAGCCTCCAATGTGTGAAAAATTAGAAGAGTAGGCTATATATGGTGATGTATGGACAAAGTAACGGAAATGTGAAAAGGAGAACTCAGCGGACCGTCAATCCCGAAAGCAGCCCGAATCAATGGTTGAAATGTGTATCAAAGATTTAACTAGCACAGAAGTTAAGCAATCGAGGGGAGGCCAAGAAAAATCGTCGCGGTTTCATCAGGGGATGTGTGGCACCTGTAGGAGCACATTGGGGGAAAAAGAAGTCTGGCCGAAACCACTTTCTCCAACCTCCGATGCCAAATTCATCAGGAAAACGTGGACTATAGATCTTAAAATAGCCCGGATCAACGACTAAGAAACATATCGACAATCGAAATAACACGAGGATTAACCGACGGAGGGTGGGTTGGGGAAAACTACCCTAGTTTAAATCATGGGCACGTGGTGTCAATAGAGACACATCGGGGTGAAAAGTGGTCCACCCAAAACCATTTTCTCCAACCCCTGATGTAAATAGGTATGCATTGATGTGGAAATTTTAATCAAATAAATGATGGATTATGAAATCCCCTCCAATCTGCAATGGAAATAAATTGTATGCTTGGGTAAAACAAAGTGAAACATCCCCAGAGCCAACAGGTGATCTTCAGGTGTCACCAGTCTTGCAGAACCAGCAGGAGCTCAGAACGAGACAGATGGTGCGAAAGAATTCGAGTAGTCAGAGAAATTGTCCATGATTTTAAAATGTTTTCTTTTTGCTAATTATTGTAAATCGTTTCATATATCCAAAACTATCAGTCAAAACTGTTGTAGAAGTTGAAACGTTTCGATTTAAGTTGGTTTTTATTCAGATTGTATAAGTATTGAAAGATGAGAAGTAACTAATGTTGGCGGAAGTGCAAGAGTACCTTTTGGTTGTATCAAAATCTATTTTGTAAATTTTCTGTATCTAAATTGAATACAAATGCAGAAGATGTTGAAATCTCTATGAAAATATTCTAAAGGGTGGTGATATGAGCTTTGTTTCCTTTCATCGTATGTATTTCCTGTGACCTATATTTCATTTACATTTTCTTCAGTTTAAATTGGAGAGTAAAAGGCCCAGAATTCATCATTTGATGCTCTTGGCTTAAGCAATTTAAACTGTGTGATTGTCTTCTTAACTTATTCAGAATTCATTTCAATAATGCTCTGATGTTTTTATTTGTTTCCTTTATCTTCCTACACCCTATTTAAGTTTAGGAATAACTCAAATTCATCACCTCGTTTAGCCTTTATCCTCTGGAGAGTTATATTGGAAGACACATTATTTTATTTCATTTTCATAATTTAGACTCCATAGCCCTGTGTATTCCTCCCCTTCTTTGCCAGCAAACTTTATAAAAAACCTCCAAAAACAAACCAAATCTAGCCATCAATTGCTCCATATATATCAAGTGACATGAGAGAGCCCTCTTTGAGTTGAATTGGCTAGTTTTCATATCTAAAGTAGGTTGAAATAGTTACCTCTGTTGTTTGTCTATTCAGTCGGACAAAATTTAGAGAGTGCTAACATTCTGGCACCGTTGTCGGGGATGAAATTGAAAAATCTTCCCTGGGAAAATGACTTAAAGATTTAGTTTGATCCCTGAGGGTGACAGTGGATCAGATACCCCATTGGCTGAGATTATTTTTACCCTGGCGACTCTATTACTCAGATACCATTTGTACCACTTCATGCAAGACAGAATTCCTGGATCCTAAGAAAATCCACACCAGGAGAAACCCAGACCCCGAACCCGCAATCCCTGTCTCCAGCCCTGAAAAACTTGGATAAAAAAGAAGAGAAAAGACAGCAATTGTTGTGTTGCATCCAGACCATTATCTGTCTTTACCCAAAGATGGATTAACCAGTATCAAAGACCTTGAGTTTGATCTAAAGTTTGAACAATCCATATTCATAACTAAATCTAAATCTCATTTGAATGAAACCCTCTTCGACGAAATGAAATTCCAGGATTGGGTTTTAGTTGCATCTACCAGACCTGTAGTAACCCTTGTTCGAAACCAAACACCACTATAACCCCTCATAGCAGCCATGGTGGCCAGATTCGCTCCCCTCATATTACCTGCACAATTACACGATTTACCTAATGACTACAACCTAAGGATCAAATCATATGATGCAGAAGTTAGTATATCATCCCAAAATAATTTGGATTGGTTCAATGATTTCGTGGACTTGGAAGAAGTGGACCATGCAGATGTAAAAATGAGGTTGTTCACCCAAATCCTGGCAAGAGACGTGAGAAAGTGGTTCAGAGCCCTTGCCCCTAGCAATATCACAGATTTCGAGGCATTCAAAATGCTCTTTCTTACCAGATGGGGAGATAAAAATAACCCCCTTCAATTGTTGACCCAGTACAACAACATGAAGAGATCACCTAATGAAATGGTGCAGGAATTCTCAGCTAAATTCATGAAAATATATAATGCAATTCTTGATGAAGTAAAGCCCCTACCTAAAGCTACCCA
>SNQJ01S0111221.1:12574-27578 GCA_010110895.2 Picea sitchensis | reverse complement strand
GAAAACCATAGAATGCTTTTTCTTATATGTCTTGAAGAATTACATTCATTGGAAGCACCAACTTCCTTTGTTTTCCAGCTGTAACTGAAAGGAGGCTCCAACCCCCTAATTGCTCAGTCTACAACTTGAGGGAATCTCCAACTCCCCAATTCTCTAGCTACAACCAGAAGGAGGTTACAACCCTCTAAGTTCTCCAGTTACAACCTAAAGGTGTTCTCCGGCTACAACCAGAAGGTGGCTACAACCAGCTATCCTTGCCCCATCCAACCACCCTGAAGTATAAAAAGAATGATGGAAACAATTTCACACTATTACTGTGAGATATACCACTGTACAATTGTATCAACCTGTACCACAGACTTGTAGCCAACCTGTACCAATAACCTGAACCATGCATCTACCTGTACCTCAACCTGTACCATAAACAAGTGAATAAACCATGCACCAACCTGTACCTCAACCTGCAATCAACATGTACCTTAAACAAGTGCATAAACCATGCACAAACCTGTACCTCAACCTCCAAACCTTCCTTAACTTTAACAACAAGAGACTAGCATTTTCTCACATGACTAGTTTTGGATTAGTCAACAACCCTAACTTGAAATAATCATAACTATCTGCCTATAATGAATAAAGATCTGAAAATAGTACACAGTTTTATTCAGTGTGTTTTATGAAATTCCTCTAGTTTTCACTACTTGGAACCTCTCAGAAAAGGATTTATAGCAAAAATGGCATACCTTGTTAAATTCTGGCTTATTCTAGAGAGTGACCTTGTAGAGCATGCCCCACACAGAATATTTGTTTTATGGATCTGAAAATTTTACATAGAATAATACAGATTGTACTCTAACCGACACATTTGGTCTTACTGAATTTGGATCTGTTATGAAGAATTTATGACGTTTTACTCGAAACACTTGTTTTAGACTAGTTTTCGGACTAGCCACAAACCCTATTTTCCACGGCATGTAACTCCAAAAATACAACGACCCACAAGCTGAAATTTTTACCATAGATACTTGGATATGTTTCCTCAATGGCCTATCAATTTTGTTGTCTAACTCATTCTAAAAAAAAGTTATGAATAAAATGGTGAGATGACCTGTAAATAACATAACTTAGAAAGCATCATCAAAAGAATTTATCCTCCCTTGAATTTTGACCTTCTTTACTTCACCTTCCCTCTCAAATTTGGCTTATATATCCTTTGGTTACCTCATCCACCTATAGATATTCAATATTCTCAAGTGTGATATTAAATGAGAGAGCCTTTCCTCTTATTTATACTCTCCAAGTAGCTTCCTTAGAAGCATTTTCTAGGTCACTTTGCCCACTTTCCTTATTTTAGGGTTAACCCACTTCTAATTTCTCCATTAAATTTATTATTTAAATAATTTATTTTGTATTCACTTTGAATTATAGTACACTCATCACTTCACTTTATTATTTACCTTCTAAAATATCTTAAACCACTTTGACTACTTTGACCTTTTGGGGCTTCTAGATGACATATGAGGGTAGTCCAACTTCATAAGGCCATAACTATCAAACCATGAGGAGTTATGTGATGTACCACATACCACCAGAAATGGCATGACATGTACTATAAATATAGAATAGTATTACCTACAAATATAAAAAAACTCATACCATTATCCATCAAACAAACTTGGGTCCATTACCCAAACCTAGGTTCTCCAACTTGTCATGGCCATAACTCTCTAACCGTGAGGAGCTATGTGACGATCCACATACCACCAGAAATGGAATGACATATAATATCCATATAGAATAGTATTACCTTCAAATACATTAAAATTCATACCATTATACATGAGGAAACCTTGGGTCCATTACCCAAACCTTTGTGCTATCGGACTTTCTTCAAGGGTTGACATCAATGAAAACCAACCTTAATCAACAATATCCCCCTTTGGCATTGATGGAAACACTCTGATGCAATACTGAAATCATGTCATGAAATACTGAAGTCATATCACGCATGCTCCACTTGGAACCATGCCTCTGTCCTCTGCATCTATATGACCATTTCTCCCCCTGGAATCATGGCTCTGTCCACTACATCTGATAAATCTCTCCCCCTTTGTCATCAATGGCAAAGGTATCTTTCCATTCGAGACTGCTCTCCCTAACTGAACTGTCCTCTTTATGGTGTTTCCTCATGTACATATAAGATAAGCATTCAAAAGAATTCATTTGGGAGTAGAAATAACTATGAGTCTCTGGCGAAGATACTCAAAAGCTTCCCATGGAAGTGGTTTTGTAAAGATGTATGCCACTTGTTCCTTTGTGCCCACATACTCAACTTTGATGTTATTTTATGCAACCTGTTCCTGTAGAAAGTGATACTTGATTGGAATGTGATTTGTCTTGGAGTGCATCACCAGGTTCTTTGAGATACTGATGGCGCTTGTATTTTCACAATAGATTGGAATGGGCTCATCATACTCAACCTGTATATCTGTCAGATTTTGTTTCATCCAAAGAACTTGTGTACAACATGTTGTTGTGCAATATAATCTGCCTCGGCTGTAGATAAAGATACTGATGATTGTTTCTTTCTTATCCATGATACTAAACAATCACCCAAGTAGAACGATGCTCCATTGGTGCTTCGTCGGTCATCAATACAACATGCCCTATCTGCATCTGTGTAGGCAATAAGTGAAAGATCCTTTCCTTTTGGATACCATAATACAAACTCTTATGTTCCTTTGAGATATCTAAAAATCTTCTTCACTGCTAATACATGTGATTCCTTTGGTGCTGCTTGAAATCGTGCCACCTGTCCAACGGTCTGCATTACATATGGTATGGATGTTTTCACATATAGTAGGATACCAATCATTGACCTATATTGCCTTTGATCTGTAGAATTTGAATCATCATATTTTCTCAACTTGCAACTGGTTTGCATTGGAGTGATGACTGGTTTGCAATCTTCCATTTCGAACCTCTTTAGCATTTTTCTGATATACTTGGTTTGAGAAATAAATTTTCCTTGGTTGGTTTGGCATATCTGAAGTCTCAGAAAGAAGGATAGTTCTCCAAGTAATGAAATTTAAAATTCATTCTTCATTTCCTTTGAAATCTTTTGGCTTAACCTGTCATCATCACTACCAAAATAATATCATCAACATAAACTTCAATTAATAAAATATTACCTTGACTTACCTTGATGTAGAGGTTGATGTCTACACTTCCTTTTCTGAACCCTACATGATGTAGATATTTATCCAATCTAGAGTGCCATCCTCTAAGAGCTTCTTTAATTTACACACATAGTCTACGTTCTCTCAAAACTCAAATCCTTCTAGTTGTTCAATGTAAACTTCTTCTTCAAGTTCCCCATTCAGAAAATCTGATTTTACATCCATATGATACACTTTAATATTTTTGGAGCATGCATAACCTAAAAGCAATCGGACTGTTTCCATTCTGGCAACTGGGGAAAATTTCTCTTCAAAGTCGATTCCTTCAACCTGTGCATATCCTTTACATACCAATCTAGCTTTGTTCCTTGTAACCTATCCATATTCATTCAATTTATTCCTATACACCCACTTTGTGCCTATCACATTCTTATCCTTTGGTCTTGGAACCAATTCCCAAGTGTCATTTTTCTCTATTTGATCCAATTTTTTATCCATGGCCTTGTTCCAAAATTCATCCTTGTTGGCCTCTTCAAAATAGGTTGGTTCAATTGTAGATATGAGTGCTAGGTGTGTTTGTTCTAGTGAACAAATTCTTCTTCTAGTCTCAACTCCTACGTCTTTGTTTCTGATAATCTAATCTAAATGATGATTCTTCTGTACTCGTCTGCTAGGTGTTTTTGGAGTCACTTGCTGAACTTGCTCTTTTGCTTCTGTCGGATCCTCTTCATCTTCCCCTTGTTTTTCATCTTTTGTTTCTTCTTTGTAAAGTTGTTCTATTGATTCATTTTCTTCTTCCTTTAATTCTTGTCTACCTATTTCATGAATTTTTACGTAGATGTTTTCCACCACTTTGTTGAATCTTAGGTTGGAACACTTGTATTCTTTTCTTGTACTTGAGTAACCAACAAGTACTCCTTTGTCCACACGAGAGTCAAACTTTCTCATTCTGCCATCTTCTCTTTTGATGTAGCATTTTCTTCCAAAAACTCTGAAGTGATTCACATTTGTTGGTCTTCCTTTCCATAGCTCATAGGGAGTTTTTGCAGTGTTTCTTCTGAGCATTACTCTATTTTGAATGTGAACTATTGTATGCACTGCCTGTGTTCAAAAAATATCTGTCAATTTGGAATCCATTAGCATTGCTCGAGCCATTTCCTGTATTATCATGTTCTTTCTTTCAACAAATCCATTCTGTTGAGGTGTCTTAGCAATGGAGAATTTCTTTTTTATTCCATGACTGCTGCAGTAGTCCACAAATTCCTTTGAAGTGAAATCTCCTCCATTATCAGATCTCAAGCATTTGATTTTTGAATCCATTTCATTTTCAACCATTTCCTTGTAGATCTTGAAGTTTTCAAAAGCTTCTGGCTTATTCTTGAGAAAGAAAATTGCGGTCATTCTTATATAATCATCAACTAATAACATAAAGTATCTCTCACCTTTTAAGCCCTTTGTTATAGTTGGTCCAACTAGATCAGTATGTGCAATTTCAAGTGGTCTTGTCGTTGAATATTCCTTTAATTTGAACCTGGTCTTTGTTTGATTTCCTTGTTGACAATGCTTGCATAAAGTGTTGGTTGGTTTCGTGATTTGGGGAATTTCTCTGACTGCTTCTCTTTTGCTTACTTTGACAAGGTTATCAAAATGTATGTGACCCATTTTTCTGTGCCATAGCCAACTTTCATCTTCCTTTCCTAGACAACGCTTTTCATTTCCAATTTCACTTAACACATATTTGTTGCTTGAAGTTCTCGTAGTTGTAGAAATAAATTTTCCTAAACCTTATTTTCTTATCTCGCACTTTTGTGAATTGAAAGTAACCTTATGACCTTGGTCACACATTTGACTCACACTTAGAATATTATGTTTCATATCTTCTACTAGTAGAACATTTTCTGCCTTTGTATTCTTGTTCCCAATTCTGACTATTCCTTTTCCAATGATTTTGGATAAATCATCATTTTCGAAGGAGACTTATCCATCTCTTTCCTTTAGTAATGTAAGAATCCTATTTCTGGCCCTTGGTTATGGAAGGAAGAAAATTACAAGGAAGAAAAGGTAAAAAGTGAGCTTCGTGGAAGACACAATGACTGTCACTGGGTTGAAGTGACCAAAAGAGAAGAAAATATGGAGTGAAGTGTGGAAAAGAAAGCCATTTGATGAGGAGATCGAGGATTACGTATCAACAAGGGATATGGATTGAGAATGACTCAGAAGGTGGGAAAATCCATCGTTGGATGCTTTGGAGCACCACGCAAGAAGGAAGGAAAAACCGGTTGGTGAAGTCTGGAAAAAGAGGGTCAAGTTGACCTAGGGTTTTGGTATTTAGGGTTTTGGCACCTAGGTTTCAACCTAAGGCTGTTAGTGAGTGATTATAATGTATAAATAAAGGTCAAGAGGACCTGGGTTGGTTGGTTCATGTTATGTTGGTCATTGAGAGAGAGAGGATTGTATTGTAAAATCTTCAGCTGTGTGTGAAAGTCAAGTCCTGTAGCTGGGTGTGCAAGAAGGGGGGAGAAAGAGAGAGAAGAAAGAAAATCTACTAGATGAGAGCACAGAAAAGAACTGTATGCTTTTCCTTAATAAATCATAAGAACAGTTTTGTGGACATTTCCCTAGAGAGAGGCTGAACCCCATATATCTTGTGTTGTGGAAGTGTGATTGGTGCTTTGATATTTGCTGCTGTTATTTTGTTGTTTGCATTGATGTATTAGATCATATCTATAGCTGCACAGGGTAGATCTAGCTTGATAAGTGATAAGTGCATATTGTGTTGCTATTCTATTAGATCCACTTGATATTCCCCTATTTGTAGACATCTCTATCCTACAACCCCCTCATAGATACTTTGGGTGAGACTGCATCTGCTTCACACGTGCTGCTGAAAGGGAAAGTAGCTAGAGCTTTGTTGGTGCGCTCTTGAGCATTGAACCCTGGGTTTGCCCCTATGCCAACAAATGGTTCCATTGCCAGGACAAGAATCTTCATGAGGGAATGTCAAGGTGGTTCCCGTCGAAGACAGAGATTCAAAAGTGGATAGAGGATCAAGAGAGGGACTTCGCTGAAGCCCAGAATAAGAACCCTAAGCTGAGTATCGAGGATTGGCTACAAAGATACATATTCACCGACATTCACGAGATCTTCTTTGGAGGAATCCACCGGGAGCTATACGAATGGTTGGCTAGGTTAGCTGACACACAGTTTGAGATCAGATCTAGACCTCCTGTGGTTTGGACGTCAGTGTTGATCCAAAAGGTCAAGAGAGTTGATAACGCTATATCCAAAGTTGTAGATCATTGGTTTGATAGTACCATTGGAGGGTATATCACCAAATTTGTTGTTGAAAACATAATCATATAGCCAGGCTGAGAGATACTTTTTCAAAGGACCCTGAGGGAAATTTTTTCATTTTCTGAAGTTAAAAATCAAGATGCTCTTTCATGAAAACCACATATTAAAGATACAGTAGACTGGCTTGATCTGAAAAGGCTAATGTTCAGAAATTCAGACTACGACAACGACACAGAAGCTGGACATATGCACAGTGGAAGAGTATTTAGAGGGGTTCACCTTGAGACCCTGTTTAAGAAAAACTACAGAGAAGAAGGTTTCTATAGTGGAGAAGAGGTAGATCTGACAGACGAAGAGCACTCAGAAACCCCTAGAGAAGAGGAAGAAGCGGTTGAAGAACTTCACCAAAAATGAGCTAGAAACCTCAGGAACTACGCAGGTTACTGAACTAAGTAATATCAATCCTCCTGTTGTTTCAGAAACGTTAAGTCATCAGAGTATCTCGAATCACCAGAGTCCGTAGAGTACTATTACTTGCAGTTCAACATCTACTCAGACAAGAAACCTAGGCAACTTCATGGAAGATGATATGAGGTTCCCTATCTTTAGAGGAGATGGATCTGAAGACCCTAATCAACAGTGGTTCTTGTGCGAGGTTGTTTGTATGGAACATTAAAAACATCATCAATGAAGATGTTAAAATAAACTAGTTTAGCACTACACTGAGGGATCGCGCATTGAGCTGGTACACGAAGCTTGTCCAAGGACTTGCGTAGCCTAAGCCACTGAATGAGATCAAGAACATGCTAGTTGCAGAGTTTAAAAAGATGAAATCAGAGTCACATTGTATTATCAAGCTGAAGGAGATCAAACAGAAAGTAGTTGAACCTGTTTGGGAGTTGAATCAGAGATTCAAGACCCTAACAGGACGATTGACTTTTAAGATCCTGGATGAGTAGAACAAAGAATGGTTCATCGCTACTCTCTTACCACATATCAGAGTTCCCCTGATGCAGCAGAAGATTTCTTCGCAGGCATAAGCTTTGGATATTTCCATGAAGCTTGAATCAACACCTATGGGAAAATCCAACTCAGGTATGAGCTAGATCTTGAGCCAGTAGACTAGTTTATCTCTACAGGTCGAGGACATGAAGAAGGACAAGGGGAAGGAAAAAAGAGAAGATATATGGTGTGTAAGATGCAGATCCAAAGGTCATAATAAAGAACACTGTCCCCTGTTTCATGAATATTTGGCCTCAAGAGCACTGAGCCCCTTGAAGCAAGTTAATATGCCATGGTGCGAAGTGTGAAGAACCCGACTTCGCCTTAGTGAGTGCCACTATATGTAGAAGTATGTTCAGAAAACCACAAACTTGTACTACACATTCTGTAAGTCCATAGGGCATGATGATAGAGATTGTAGGGCCTTTGACCTGATGCATGAAAGATAAAGAGACATATATAATATCCAAGGTGAAGTACATCAAGAAGGAAACAATGCACAATATAACTCCCCGGAAAGAGGAAATTTCAATCCTCGTGGTGGATTCAGAGGAGGAGGAGGAGGTGGAGGTATGGGCCGAGGCCGAGAACAAATAATCTATTATAACTGCATGCAGCCAAGACATCTAGCAAGGGACTATTAGTACCCTTGTACCACTTGAAGTTATTGAAACTCTTTCGAGCATGTCATTAAGGACTGCCCTGTACTGCTAGCGAAGCTTCAGGAAAGACGAGGACCTCAACATAAATCACAAGTACAAATAATATATGAAAAACCTCGCAGAGCAGAACCTCACGTCGTTGTTATTGCTCGAGGAGGCATTGCTACAGGAGAGGATAGAATGACTCAGGAGAAGATCACAAAAAACTCAGGTATCAAGAAAGCTGCAGAGAAGACTCAAGCTTTTGATGCGAAGAAAGAAAGGAAAATCTTTGAAGAGGCCAGACAAGAATTCAAAGCAGATCAATGGTTTTCTTCAAAAATGCAACCAAAAATAAAAGAATAGGGGATGCCTCACGCATTTGATCAGTCTACTTCACCCAGAGAGGGAAAAGAGGTAAGTAAACTTGTCAGTTTCTTATATATGTTCATAGAACTGCTTAAGGATGGGAAATCTATACAAGAACTGCAAAACCTGGTTAAACAGTATGATCTAGGAAAGACAAATCCCTTACTAAATAGGGCAGTACACCAGATTGGTAAGAACAGAAGGACAAATAAATAATTACACCTGAATGCTCAGATAGGAGAATATGATATAGACTATGTGGTCCTCGACTTAGGGTCGGAGGTCAATGTCATGATGAAGAAAACCTGGGCACTAATGGGAAAACTAAAATTGATATACTCCCCTATCAAACTTCACATGGCTAATCAACAAGCTGTTAGCCCATTTGGACAGTTCGAACATGTACCTGTGGACATCGACGGAGTTAGAACCTTTGCAGATTTTGAGGTAATTGAAATTGTTGATGACATTTTCCCTTACCCTGCATTGTTAGGAATCGATTGGGCCTTCAATAATTATACCATTGTCAATCTAAATAAGAGTCTTATGACATTTGAAAGATATGGCCTTAGAGTCATTGCTCCTTTAGATCCAGATGAGGGCCCTAGATACACAGAACCTATTAGAGAGAAGACCATGCGTACGAACTGGAAAACATCTACCAACTAACAACCAGACAACAGGATTATATCAATCCTACAGCCAACGGGAATCTGAGTTGGTGAAGAGACAATGCATGTTCATCAGACTCAGAAGAAGCATTGGAAAACTGGAAGAACTGGATGTACGAAGTATCTACTAGAAGATGTGCTAGACTAACCAGAGAGGTTCGCTAGATTGGCACAATAGTGAGTAACTTACCCATTTTTGATGGGATGAATCCTTTAGAAAAATTCTTATTAGAATTTGAGACAAGTGTACCATCACAACAAAGGCTATTGGAAATGGATGAGGCCATGAAAGCCACACCAGCAAGATGGTGGGGGACGCACAAAAGAAACATCACAGACTGGACACAATGCCGAACTTTGATGACTTCTCAGCACAAGAAGTAAGTTGCAAAGTAAGGTACACAGGTCGCAGTTGCCCAAAGGACCATGTGAGAAGATGAAAAGAGGCCTGGAGTGATATCCCTCGAGACCAATGGGTGCACCAATTCATTAACACGCTGGACACAATTCCTATCAACTGGTACATTCAAGCGAAGCTGCGCCTCATCACTGCAGATTGGGAAGGTATGGTTCAAAATTTTGTAACCACATTTTTGTTTGAAAGTGAATTTCCTTTAGTCGACCATGCATTACATGTTGTCAGACATAGGGTACTCAAAGAGGCATCTAGTCTCCCTATGGAACAAGAAGAGGACGAATGGACTGCACCATTCCAGAAGTTGCAAGGATGTTACAACATCAATGTCGACGATGATGATGATCCCAGGAAGGTAAACATCACTGAGACAGAAGGCCAAAGAGATGTGGAAGGACCAGGAGTGGAGATACCATTTATTGGTCAGCCGATCAAGATAAAAAAGGTCAACATTGGAACAGAGGAGACACTAAATCTTGCCAATGTCGAAGATTATTGGGATGCTGCCACCATTGACAAGATTACAGAGTTGTTGCACGAATATCAGGACTTTTTCTCGACCAAGTTCATTGATATGAAGGGAATCAAAGGACCTATGGGAGAGATGAGAATACCTCTGAAACCATATGTGAATCTAGTCAAGCAAATACCTTACAGGTTGAACTCGAAATACAAGGAAAAAGTCAGGATTGAGCTTGAAAGAATGCTGGAAGCAGGAATTATTGAACCTATCGAAGAGTTGGAGTGGATCATCCCTATGGTAGTAAAAGATAAGAATACCAATGGTGAGATTAGAATATGTGTGGACCTCAGGAAGTTGAATGATGCCTGTTTGCACAACCCCTTCCCTACACCATTCACTGATGAAGTATTAGACAATGTAGAAGGCTAGGAGGTATATTCTTTTACAGATGGCTTTTCAGGATACCATCAGATCCAGATTGCCAAGGAGGACTGCTACAAGACCAAGTTTTCCACTAAATGGGGATCCTACCAATATATAGTAATGCCATTTGGACTGAAGAACACCCCAACCATATTTTCCAGGGTGGTGGTCAAAGCGTTCAAAGAATTTCTGCATTAATTTTTAGAAGCATATTTTGATGACTGGATTGTGTTTAGTTTGTTGAAAAACCATATTGAATGTCTAAGGATAATGTTGGATAAATGCAGGAAGTTTCAAATTTATTTAAATATGAAGAAGTGCATCTTCTTCTCACCATTTGGAGTACTATTAGGTCATATTGTATGCAAGCAAGGATTGTTGGTTGACCCATCAAAGATTTCAATTATAGTTGATTTTCCACCACCTACTTCAGTCAAACAATTGTGCACTGCGCTAAGACATACTAGCTATTATAGGAAATTTATTAAAGGATATGCCCAAATCACAACACCGATAGAGAAGCTGTGGAAGGACTGTCAGTTTGACAGGACAGATGGATGTCAACAAAGCTTCGACACACTGAAACAAAAGATGGTCACTGCACCCATTCTGGTTTTCCCAGATTGGAACAAGGAGTTTCACGTGCATGCCGATGCATCTTCTATTACATTAGGAGCAGTACTGGCACAATCAGGAGAAGGGGAGATCGACCATCCATTAGCATTTTCCAGCAGGAAGTTATCTATAGCTGAGATTAACTACACCACTACAGAAAGAGAAGGGTTAGCCATGGTGTATGCACTGCAAAAATTCTCCCACTACTTGTTGGGAGGACACTTTAAAATGTTCATAGATCACTCCGTGCTGAAGTACCTAGTCAACAAGCCAGTGTTGGGGGGGCATATTTGCAGATGGATTCTGTTGTTTCAAGAATATGACTTTGAAATCATAGTCAAACCAGGAAGAATGAACAAGGGTCCTGAGTACTTGTCGAGGTTGGAACATGGCGAAGAACCCACCAGCTTAGAGGACACACTGTCGAATGCACAACTGCTTGCCATTAGAAAGATTGATGACCACTTTACAGACATAGTCCAGTTCCTGTCAACAGGAATGGCTCCAAGTGAGTATACAACTCCCTAGAAGAAACAACTAGTAGTGCGCGCTGCAGACTTTTCACTGATCGTTGGTCATCTGTACAAAATGGGACCTGATGAGATACTAAGAAGGTGTGTTATGGAGACAGAGAGACCACTGATCCTCATAGAATCTCATGAGGGAATCATAGGAGGACACTATGCAAGAAAACAATAGCGCACAAGGTTCTGCGAGCTGGCTTATGGTGGCCTACCTTACACAGAGATGCTAAAGAATATGCTAGGGCATGTAATGTATGCCAGAGAATTGGAAAACCATCCCGAAGATATGAAATTCCATTAGAACCGTAGATGACCCTACAAGCATTTGAAAAGTGGGCCATTGACTTCGTGGGACCTATAAACCCACCAGGGAAGCACACAAGAGTGAGGTACATTATTACTGCGACCAAATACTTAACTAGATGGGTCGAATCTAGAGCAGTCAAGGGCTATAGTGCAACTACACCTATGCGTTTTATATTTGACGACATAATAACTAGATTTGGATGCCCCAAGATCCTAATGAGTGATCAAGGTACACACTTCATCAATAAGACAGTTGAATCCCTGACTGAAGAGTTTGCAGTCCACCATCCGAAGAGTACGCCTTACCATCCACAAGAAAATGGGGCAGTTGAAGCATTCAACAAGATCTTGGAAACTGCATTGACGAAGATTTGCAGTGTGAACATGAATCACTGGGATTTAAGAGTACCTGCAGTACTATGGGCTTATAGAACCACTTGGAAGAAATTAATAATGCAAACCCCTTTCAAGTTGGTTTATGGTATTGAAGTTGTTGTCCCGATGGAATATTTGGTACCCAGCTTAAGGATTGTTGTGTTCACAAACATGGATGACACTGGCGTTGTTCACAAGAGGCTTGCATAGTTGGTTGAACTGGAAGAAGACAGATTCATTTCCAGGTTTCATCAACAAGTTCAGAAGGAGAGAGAGAAGGCCTATCATGACAGGCACATCAAGAAGAAGACATTCAAGCAAGGTGACTTAGTGTTGATGTATGACATTAAGTTTATAAAACACCTTGGGAAGTTCAGAACGCATTGGCTTGGACCATATGAGATCACCTATGTCATAGAAGGAGGAGTTGCAGAGCTGAAGACATTGAATGGAGAATGGAAAGAAGGATTGGTGAATGGGAGTCGGCTGAAGTTGTATTATGACAACCAGCTGCTCCACAACTCTAAGTAAAGACAAGAGGAAAAGGGTCTAGGTACCAGGTGTAGTTGAAACTGGGTACCAAACACAGAAAAGACAGTTTGCACAGGGAGGGATGAGAGGCACAAAGCAGAAAGCAAAGGTTGCACTGCACAGTCCATGTCGAAACAAAATAGAGGAACCAGAGCCGAAGTGCCTCGAGACAAGTCACAGGTGAGTGTTGGGGGCCTATTGGCCCTTGGTTATGAAAGCAAGTGAAGTACAAGGAATAAAAGTCAAAAAGAGATCTTCGTGGAAGACACAGTGACTGTCACTGGGTCGAAGTGAGCAAAAGAGCAGAAAATATGGAGCGAAGTGTGGAAAATCAAGCCATTGGATGAGGAGATCAAGGATGACAGATCAGCAAGGGAGATGGGTCGAGAATGACTCAGAAGGTGGAAAAATCCACCATTGGATTCTTTGGAGCACCGCGTGAGAAGGAAGGAAAAACAGGCTGGCGAAGTCCGAAAAAAGATGGTCAAGTTGACCTAGGGTTTTAGACACCTAGGGTTTTGGTATTTAGGGTTTTGGCACCTATGTTTCAATCTAAGGCTGTCGGTGAGTGATTATAATGTATAAATAAAGGTCAAGAGGACCTGAGTCGGTTGGTTCATGTTATGTTGGTCAATGAGAGAGAGAGGATTGTATTGTAATATCTTTAGCTGTGTGCAAAGGTCAAGTTCTGCAGCTGGGTGTGCAGGAAGGGGGGAGAAAGAGAGAGAAGAAAAAAGATCTTCTATCTGAGAGCGCAGACAAGAACTGTATGCTTTTCCTTAATAAATCATAAGCATAGTTCTGTGGGCATATCCCTAGAGAGAGGGTGTACCACGTATATCTTGTGTTGTTGATGTGTGATTGATGCTTTGATCTTTGTTGCTGTTATTTTGTTGTTTGCATTGCTGTATTAGATCAGATCTATAATTGTGCAGGGTTGATCTAGCTTGATAAATGATAAGTGCATATTGTGTTTCTATTCTATTAGATCCATTTGATATTCCCCTGATTGTAGACATCTTTGTCCTGCAACCCCCTCATAGCTGCTTCGGGTGAGACTGCATCTGCTTCACAGGTGTTGCCGAAAGGGCTAGTAGATAGGGCTTTGTTGGTGTGCTCTTGAGTGTTGAACCTTGGGTCTGCCCCTGTGCCAACACCTATCTCTATCACCTGTCATGTGTTTTGAACACCCACTGCCAACATACCAACCACATTTCTTCTACTTATCTTGTAGAGCGAGTGTGCATTCTTCATTTCTATACCGATCCTGCTTTCTTATCCATGTCTTTTTCTGAGGTTCCTGTCTATGACTGTTGTTATTCCGTTGTGGTTCTCTAAGAGGGACTTTCATTCTACAATCTTTGGCCATGTGTCCAAAATTGTTACATTTGTAACATTTCACTTCATTTCTCAAATATTCAAACATGTTGTAATTTCTTCTTTGTGTTTCACTAGGCCTTCTTAGATAACCCCTTTGTGTATGACTTTCAAAGTTGTTTGTGTTCCTGTTGTTAGCTCTGCAATTCACAGCTTTATGTCCAAAATTATTACATGCATAACATAAACCAAAAAAGATAGTTTGTTACCTGGGAGTTGAAGATATTCTGAAAGGAGGCACTCTTATGAATTCTTCTTCTTCCTAAGGCTTATCTGTTGGTTGTTGATTCTAAAATTTGAATCTTCTTAGAGGAGGAGTGTCCTTGTAATCTTCCTTGTAGATCTTCCTACCCCCCTTGATTGTTTATGCATAGATTTTTGGATATGTTTCTTGCTCTGTTGTTTTGGAGCTATATAGTTTTTCTTTCTGATTATATCCAAGTCTGGACTTGTCATGATGAGATTTTTTACTGTTGATAATGTCATCCAAAAATCTTGAGTTGTTATGCATATTTTTCTTTTGAAGATCCTTTCTTAATGTGACAATCTCTACTTCCAAATTTCCAATGATCTTGTCTTTTTCTTCTAGTTTTTCTTTGAGTGCTTCTTCATTTCTTTTATCTTCTTATATTTGAACCTTCAAATTTGTGATCATTTGTTCTAGTTTTTGAGTGTCTTTTTTCTTGTCTAGTTCTGCTTGTCATTTCTTGTTTTTATTCTTTTCTCTTTTGATAACTTCTATGGCACACATTGATTCCTCTTGATAGTCAACTTCTACCTCTTCAATTTCTTCTTCGACTTCTTCATATTCTTCTTTGG
>SNQJ01S0111221.1:0-12524 GCA_010110895.2 Picea sitchensis | reverse complement strand
CACTGACTTCATCTTCATCTGATGATGAGATGTCTTCTTTGGTGCATAAGCTTTTCTTGAAAACTTTCTTTGTGGTTCTTTTTCCTTTATATGTTTGTTTGCCTTTTGAGTACAACCTTCATCATTTCTCTTTTTCTTATGAGGACATTTTTTAGCAAAATGACCAATACCATCACAATTAAAACAAATTAAAAGAGGCTTACCTCTATACCTACCGTTGGTTCCCTTATTTAGTATTTTGACAAAGTTGACCACTTCTTCATCATCTTTCGAGACGTCACTACTGCTGCTATTTTCTTCTTTTTTCTTTCCCTTTTGATCTGACCTTTTGGATTCTTTGAAGGATGCTTCTTTTAAATATGGATTTTCCTGTTCAATTCTCATTTCATATGATGTGAAGATTCCATGTAATTCGTTTATGCTTATTGAATTTATATCTGATGTTTATTCTAGTGCTGATATCTTAGGGTAAATCTCATAGGAAGAGATCTTAGTACTTTTTGAACAATTACAGATTCTTTGATTTCTTCTCCCAATCCTATGATTCCATTTGTTGTTTCATCAACTCATAAAACGTAAGCTACAATATTCTCATCTTCCTTCATCTTAAGTTGTTCGAAATGACCTTTGTAAGTTTGAAGCTTTGCTGCTTTGACTTTTGAATCTCCTTCATAAATATTTTGAATTTTGTTCCAAATCTCTTTAGTGGATTTACAATGTGCAACTTTGGTGAATATTGTTTCACTAAGACCATTCAGAAGTGCATTTTTGGATTTGGAATTATTTTGACCGAGTTTCACTGCTTTTTCATTTGTTGGCGGAACTGTTGGTGCTATGTATCCATCTACAATTGATTGTCAAATTTCAAATCCTTGTGCCTATATATATGTTTCCATACTTATGCTCCAAAATGAATAATTTTGTCCATTAAACTGTGGTATTCCATTTTTATACAAGTTGTTTCTCTCCACGATCTACCTTTCAGTGGTTAAACTGATTTATGAAGGAACCTTCTCTGAAACCAATTGTTGGATTACTGAGAGGGGGGGTGAATCAATAATAGAGAAATTTCATCATTTTTAACCATATAATCCAAGTGTTATATCAATGTAGCATTATCATCCAACAATTGTAGAGTAGATAAGCAATGAAAAAATGAAAAAGCATACACATACACAGTACGCCAGTGTTTTATGTAGAAATCCAAAGTGGGAGAAAACCACAGAATGTTTTTTCTTATATGTATTGAAGAATTACACTCATTGGAGGCACCAAATTCCTTTGTTTTCCAGTTGCAACTGGAAGGAGGCTCCAACCCCCTAATTTCTTAGGCTACAACCCGAGGGAAGCTCCAACTCCCCAATTCTCTGGCTACAACTAGAAGGAGGCTACAACCCCCTAATTTCTTCAGCTACAACCACCTATCCTTGCCCCGTCCAAATGCCCTGATGTATAACTAGAATGATGGAACCATTGTCACACCATCACTATGAGATATACCACTGTACAACTGTACCAACATGTACCAATGGCCTATAGCCAACCTGTACCAATAACCTGAACCATGCGTCAACCACTCATCTACTTGTACCTCAACCTGTAATCAACCTATACCATAAAAAAGTGCATAAACCATGCACCAACCTGTACCTCAACCTGCAATCACCCTGCACCGTAAAAAAATTCATAAAACATGCATGTTGTAGATAACATTCCGACGTCCGCCCACATGATCGATTTTTCAGCTTCTTGGGCTGAAGCGGCTCCTCTAACTCCTTGCTGGAATCTCTGATGACAACCCAATCCACAGGTCCTTATACTTCCTCATGGCCTTCTGCATTCAAACGTGAACTCCCCGACTTAATTTCGAGTTTCAGGGTTTCGTGATCCTTGATGTCATGAACCTCTGTCCCCGCGATCTCCCGATCATCGATTTGTCGATGCACCCTTCCTGCCTTAGCCCCTTCTGGCTATACCCTGGTCCACATGACCACTATCTCCCAAGACCGCAGCCTTATCTCCTATCGGGGTTTCGGACATCGCAATGCCGAAATGCGTAAACACTTTGTCCACGGGATTCCCGATTCTCCGATGTGGCTCTCCTATCGGGATCTTTCCCGAAGGCTTCACTCGCGGCCACGCATCCCTTCAATATGGATGGTCCAGATCCATTTTGCGATTTCACAACTTCTGATGTCTCAAGTGCCTCGTCTTCAGGACTCGCGAAATGCCGAACTCCGATGCTCCGATTTGACTTTTCTATCGGGACTTCTCCCGATAATCTATATCTCTGCCACGTGTCCCCAATAGATGGATGGCCCTGATCCAATCTCGCAATTTCAGAGTTTCTAATACCCCAATGACAGAAATCCCCTATCAATTCAAAACTCCGGTAGCCGATATACCGATGGTTCGCTCGATCCTTGCCACGTGTCTCCACAAACGGACAGTCAAGATCATTCATGGGACTTTCACCCTAAAAATTCCCAATCTCTTGTCCTCGTGACTCCCGATTTCATGAACTTCCATATCTCGATTGCCACACCTCTCGTCGGGATTTTCCCCTCGGCTATTCCCAATGGTTTAAACACCATGCACCTTCCGGCTGATTCGACGACTGATGGGTATATGAGAGAGATCCGACAACTCACGATCTCCTCTCTTCTGTGCGCTCCTTGCACCTACTCAATGCCCACCTGGCAGAGCTCTCAGAATCCTCAGTGATTCTGGTTCTTCTCTAAACTCACAACAGAGTTCTTCACCTATGCACTCCTTGCACCTGCTCAATGCCCACCTGGTAGAGCTTCACATAATCCTCAATGATTCTGATTCTTCTTCCTAAACTCACAACAGAGTCTGTCTCAATGCACCACTGTGCATATGCTCAATTCCCACTTGGCAGAGCTTCACAGAACTCCTCGGAGCTTCTGTCTGCAACTGTGTCTTCTCCCACATAGCCTTGTCTCCAAGGTATTCAACAACCTTGAGGTCTTCCCTGAGTTGTTGACTCTAGTTCTTTTGCCGCAGCACGTCTTTGTCTGAACCTGCAGAATTCATAAATGCATCCTCTGTGCATGGCTATCAGAACCCGCAGTGTTCTGTCACACCCTCTTGGTATGAAGCCTCAAAGACCTTCACCTGAAATCAAACCAACTCCTGCAAATGCAAACCCACAACATACATCTACAACATACATTCATATCATATGAAGAACACTCACAGACATCCACATAACACAGAAATACATGCAGGAAAAACTGCTTTTGTTTATATTAAAATGGAAAATGCTTGTTTGTACAAGGTGTTCCTGAGCATGGCCTGTAACAAGGTCTCGGCTCTTCTCTTTTGCTCTCTACTCGCAGATTCTCTTCTATCCCAACTTCTCACTAAAACTACTTACCAAAACAAGATATGAAATCTATTTTACCTAAGGGGGATCTTCGAGCGCTTCCCTCCAATCTACCTACCCTATTCAAATGTATTGAATGGGATGTCTAGTCCACTATCTATATCTAGATCTCAGCCTTACAAGCATTAAAGGCCTATCTTATCTACAGCCTGCGCAAAGGCACGGCTTCACAGCTCACCAGCTTAAACATTAAATTACATTCAATTACAAATTAAAAGATGAGGGTTGCGCCTTTCTTCATCTTGAATGCACGCGCAAGATGTGGTTGGCTGGATGGCTGGCTAACGTGGAGATATGCTCCTACATCATACTCCTCAGCTGCAAAATTCATGAGCTCTTGCTCATGAGCTTCCTATCTCAACTGTTTAAATCCTCCTGGATCCCAAATCATCCTCTGGAGTTGTTCATTCGCTCCATCTTGCTGCTGTTGTTGCTTCTGTGCTGCTGCCACTTTCTTTTTGCTCAACTGCTCCTATTTTTGCAGTCTCCCCAGCTGCAAAAATTTTCTGCAATTGGATAGATCATCATGATCACCCATTCTTTCTTCATCAGTCTCCAACTTTACCTATTGGATGTGCACGCTCTGCACTTTTCCCCTCTCTTCCAGGGCTTCAATCTGTTCATACAGATCAACCAAACTAATGTTGTCTACCCCTTCTTCTTCTACTGCTGCAAACTCCCATGTTGGAGTCTTTTTAGCTTTCTGGCTGAAAATATTGAGCCATTCCTCGGAATGCTCATCATCCTCTCCTACTTCTTTTGCTGTCAGCTTCAGTGCTACAGTTTCCTCAGCTTCCTGGCTGAAAGTGTTGAGACACTCCTCAGAATTCTCATCTTCTTCATCTGCTTGGGCAGCTTCCAAAGTCTGCTCCAATCCCTCTTCTTTCCTGACAGTCATAGCTGACTGTTCTCCTGCTGTTGTTGCATCATCTGCAACACAGACTTCTTCCTCCTCCTGGGAAAGTGGTAGGAATATCTGAATTCCCCCAATCATTAGAAGGTCCCCTATATCCTCCTCTTCTATCAGCTTCACATGCTGATCCAAACTCACCTCTGATCTCATCTTCTCTGTCATCTCCTCAGGCTGATTCCAACTCATCGGCTCATCCCTGCCCACCTAGCAATATGGGATGCTTCCGCTGCTCTCCTGGCAGATTATGAGATCAACTGATCCCATCTTCATCAGCACTCCTTGCTGAATTGAACTCACCTCTAAGTCCATGAGACTTTCAGATAGTCTTGAATTCTCATCTCTGCTCATCTGGCAATCCAAGATGCTCCGACTGCCCTCCTGGCAGTCCATGGAATCAACTGATTCCATCTATGTTCCTTTGCCCACCTGGAAAAATGGAAACCTTTCGCTACCCTCCTGGCAGTCTATGAGATCCCACAGTGGCCTCATATCATTGCCCAGCTAGCAATGTGAAATTCCTTGGCTTTCCTTATGACAGTCTATGAGATCTCGCAATGATCTCAACTCATTTCCCACCTGGAAATATGGAATTTCTTCTCTGCCCTCCTGGCAGTTCTTGAGATCCTCAGCTGATCCCATTTCATTCTCCTCACTGAGAGTGTCCCCAGTCTCTGGTTTACATACCTGAACCATTTCTTCTTCTGGTCCATTGAGGTTTTCAGCATACCTCAACCATCTTCTTAACAGCCTACGCTATCTTCTAGCCATCAACTCCTTGATTGGCCATTCTTCTTTTTTTCCTCTTCATGGGCCATTCATATACCCATCTTGGCTTGGCTTTCTACCGCATCCGTAATTCAAGCTCTTCTATGTCTGCCCTTATATCATCGATATCTTTATCCATCTCTGCAAGCTTTTCTGCTTTGCTCTTCCTCCCAGCATGCCTATGGCCTTCAGTAACCATGGTGTTGTCTCTGTCTTCTTTCCTAGAAAACCTGCTGCTGTCACTCCGCACTAAGAGTGTTTCCAGCTTCATCCTTTAGTCCTGCTGACTGTCTTCGTGATTGTTGCCTTCCTGCAAACAACCCTCACAGAGTCTCTAGCGCTCTGTCTTCCTTTCCTTGCCTTCTCACTTCACCTGAAATATACAAGTGAAGTTCCAGCTCTGATACCACCTGATGCAGTGTATCAGAGTACTCTTTTATCTCCTTTTGCCTCCTCCTGTCTAAAATATACAGACAAGAATCAGGCTCTGATACCACCTGATGCAGACAACGTTCCGACGTCCGCCCACAGGATTGATTTTTCAAATTCTTGAGCCAAAGCAGCTCCTCCGACTCCCTGCTAGAATATTTGATGAAAACCTGATACACAGGTCCTTATACTTCCTCACGGCCTTCTGCATTCAACCGTGAACTCCCCGACTTAATTTCGGGTTTAAGGTTTCATGATCCTTAATGTCATGAACCTCTGTCCCTACGATCTCCCGATCACCGATTTGTTAATGCGTCCTTCCTGCCTTAGCCCCTTCTGGATATACCCTGGTCCACATGACCACTATCTCCCAAGACCACAGCCTTGTCTCCTATCGGGGTTTCGTACATCGCAATGCCGAAATGCATAAACACTTTGTCCATGGGATTCCTGATATCCTGATTCCCGATTCTCCAATGTGGCTCTCCTATTGGGACCTTTCCTGAAGGCTTCACTCGCGGCCACGCGTCCCTTCAAGATGGACGGTCCACATCCATTTCACAATTTCGCGACTTCTGATGTCCCGAGTGCCTCGTCTTCAAGACTCGCGAAATGTCGAACTCTAATGCTTCGGTTTGACTTTTCTATCAGGACTTCCCCCGATAATTTGGATCTCCGCCACGTGTCCCCAACAGATGGATGAACCTGATCCAATCTCGCGATTTCAGAGTTTCTAATACCCCGATGACAGAAATCCCCTGTCAATTCAAAACCCCGGTAGTCGATATACCAATGGTTCACTCGATCCCCGCCATGTGTCTCCACAAACGGATGGTCAAGATCGTTCCCAGGACTCTCACCCTAAAAATTCCTGATCTCTTGTCCTCGTGACTCCCAATTTCACGAACGCCGATATCCTGATGGCCATGCCTCTTGTCGGGATTTTCCCCTCGACTATTCCCAATGGTTTAAACACCATGCACCTTCCGACCGATCCGATGACTGACGGGTATATGAGAGAGATTCGACGACTCATGATCTTCTCTCTTCTATGCGCTCCTTGCACCTGCTCAATGCCCACTTGGCAGAGCTCTCAGAATCCTTAGTGATTCTGGTTCTTCTCTGAAATCACAGCATAGTTCTTCACCTGTGCACTCCTTGCACTTGCTCAATGCCCACCTGGCAGAGCTTCACAGAATCCTCATTGATTCTGATTCTTCTTCCTGAACTCACAACAGAGTCCTTTTCAATGCACCACTGTGCATATGCTCAATGCCCACTCGGCAGAGCTTCACAGAACTCCTCAGAGCTTCTGTCTGCAACTGTGTCTTCTTCCACATAGCCTTACCTCCAAGGTATTTAGCAACCTTGAGGTCTTCCCTAAGTTGTTGACTCCAGTTCTTGTGTCATAGCACGTCTTGTTCTGAACCCGCAGAATTCAGAAATGCATCCTCTGTGCATGGCTATCAGAACCCGCAATGTTCTGTCACACCCTCCTGGTATGAAGCCTCAAATACCTTCACCTGAAATCAAACCAACTCCTGCAAATGCAAACCCATAGCATACATCTACATCATACATTCATATCATATGAAGAACACTCATAGACATCCACATAACACATAAATACATGCAGGAAAAACTGCTTCTGTTTATATTAAAATGGCAAATGCCTATTTGTACAAGGTGTTCCTAAGCATGGCCTGTAACAAGGTCTCGGCTCTTCTCTTATGCTCTCTACTTGCAGATTCTCTTCTATCCCAACTTCTCACTACAACTACTTACCAAAACGAGATATGAAATCTCATTTACCTGAGGGGGCTCTTCAAGCGCTTCCCTCCAATCTACCTACCCTATTCAATTGCATTGAATAGGCTGTCTAGTCCACTATATGGATCTATATCTCAGCCTTACAAACATTAAAGGCCTATCTTATCTACAGCCTGGGCAAAGGCACGGCTTCACAGCTCACCAGCTTAAACATTAAATTACATTCAATTACAAATTAAAAGATGAGGGTTGCGCCTCTGTTCATCTTGAATGCATGTGAAAGACGTGGCTGGCTGGCTGGCTAGCTGACATGGAGAGATTCTCCTGCATCAATGCACCAACCTGTACCTCAACCTACAAACCTTCCTTAACTTTAACAATAAGAGACTAGCATTTTCTCACATGACTAGTTTTGGATTAGTCAACAAACCTAACTTGAAATAATCATAACTATGTACCTATAATGAATAAAGATATGAAAATAGGACACAGTTTTCTTCAGTGTGTTTTATGAAATTCCTCCAGGTTTCACTAGTTGGAACCTCTCAAAAAAGGTGTTATAGAAAAAATGGCATACCTTGTTGAATTCTGGCTTATTCTAGAGAGTGGCCTTATAGAGCATGCCCTGCATGGAATATTTGTTGTATAGATATGAAAATGCTACACATGATACTAAATACTATGCTCTAACTGACATATTTGGTCTTACTAAATTTGTATATGTTATGAATAAGTTATGACGTTTTTACCCGAAACACCTGTTTTAGACTAGTTTTTGGACTAGCCACAAACCCTATTTTCCACGGCGTGTAACTCCAAAAATACAATGATCCACAAGAGGAAATTTTTACCATAGATACTTGGATATGTTTCCTGAATGGCCTATCAATTTCACAGTCTGAATAATTCAAAAAAAAAGTTATGGCAAAAATGGTGAGATGACCTGTAAATAACATACCTTAGAAAGCATCATCAAAAGAATTTATCCACCTTTGAATTTCGGCCTTATTTACTTCACCTTCCCTCTCAAATTAGGCTTAGATATCCTTTGGTTACCTCATCCACCTATAGATATTCAATATGCTCAAGTGTGATATTAAATGAGAGAGCCTCGCCTCTTATTTATACTCTCCAAGTAGCTTCCTTAGAAGCATCTTCTAGGTCACTTTGCCCACTTTCCTTATTTTAGGGTTAGCCCACTTATAATTTCTCCATTAAATTTATTACTTAAATAACTTATTTTGTATTCAATTTGAATTATAGTACACTTATCACTTCACTTTATTATTTACCTTCTAAAATATCTTAAACCATATGAGGGTCCTCCAACTTTGTAAGGCCATAACTCTCAAACCGTGAGGAGTTATGTGACATTACACATACCACCAGAAATGGTATGACATGTACTATCCATCTACAATAGTCTTACCTAAAAATATATCAAAACTGATACCATTATCCATCAAACAAACTTGGCTCCATTACCCAAACCCGAGTTCTCCAACTTCTCATGGCCATAACTCTCTAAATGTGAGGATTTATGTGACCTTCCACATACCATCGGAAATGGAATGAAATGTACTATCCATATAAAATATTATTACCTTAAAATATATTAAAACTCATACTATTATACATGAAACAACCTTGGGTCCATTACCCAAACCTTTGTGCTACCAAAATTCGCTACCGGACTTTCTTCAAGGGTTGACATCAATGAAAACCAACCTTAATCAATAGATCCATCAAAGAGTGGCATTGGGAGGTATGGATCATCAGATACATCATGGTGAGAATTGTCAGAGTATGACGACCAGAGTAGCTCTGGGACATTGAGGTAGAGACATCATGGTGGGGAAGACTCCAAGAAGTACTTGGGACTGTAAATTGACTATTAGCCCAGAAGTAATCTTAGTCGTAGATTTCCATGGACCTCACTTAGGTGAGGATAATAGGAGGACATGTGGAAGTCTGTAATTCACAAGAAGGGCCGACTGTGGTCCCTGTCGGTGTTAACCCTTGGGACAGGTGTTAAAAATCCTATCTCTTAAATCTATAAGTTGAGAGATCTCCATCATTAATAAAAGGGGTGCTAGTCAAAGTGAGTGGTGGTCCCAGAGGGGGGATGCACTTCGATGGGTAGTACTCCAAGGAATGATCTATACCATTGATCAAAGTGTGGTCGCATTGAAATGAAAGTTGTTTATCTTTCATGGGCTCCACATGGTTGAGTAAGAAGAGGGTTAAATACATGGACGTTAATTGTCAAGAAAGTTCAAGACACCGATGAAATCAGAGAAATCGATTTCCTGAATCCCAATACTAATAGATCTATTAGAGGATGTTGTCGGACTGAGGTTGTCGAAGTAGCTATGAGGAGTCAGGAATGGATGCACTCTGATGACGAAGAAAATCCCCAAAGTGATTCGAATAGTTGAATTGGAGATGAGATGGGCTAGGTGGAAGATGCCATGTCAGATAGCACAATTGGCAGGAAGCCACGTGAATGCCATGAGGTAAGGAAGGGGAATTGATCAATTGAGGCCTAAAAACTTCAGGAGACTATAACTTTTGATCTAAGACTCAGAATTGAGCATGTTTATAGTCGTTTTAAATCTCTCGATGAGTAGATTTAATATATGAGGTTCATTTGGAGAGGTGAAGCATTTTCAAGGAAGAGGAATTTTGACACCCCATCAGCCTAAGTAAGGAATTAGGGGGTCGAGTGTGTTACATATATTAACAAGAAATTTGAATGTACATGAAGAATTGGTTAATGTTACGTACAACCAGATTTATATAACTACCTAACCTCCCATAGTTTATTGGCTATAAATGATAACAATGAATGTTTGGTTAGACTAACCTAAAATACAATATTTTCTCCTCCCTGCATTAATACCATCCCCAAACAAATATTTTATTGTACAATGCCATTATAAAATGAACTAAATCTAATAGTAGAAGATTTTAGGTGTCCATCGAATCCACTTTTTCTATAGTTGAATCCTAGTACGTCTGGGTTATGGCACATGAAGTGGAATGAAATGCATTCATAGAAACAATAAAAATACAACATAGATAACTCTGCACATGAACTCCACTATGAGAAATACCTCTGTGCGGAATCACCAACTAACAATACCGACGAGATCTGTCACAGAAAATTATGTGCAAAAGTCAGTTAATCATGCTAGCGTGTCGCATGTCACCTTGTGTGTAGATTTTCAATCTCGTTCTGCTCAGTGTCTCAACACTTTAACACTCATCACAACCTTTGTAGGCCCCTTTAATTTTTCAGTGATCCACTCTAATTGTCACATCTGCCTCCATGAAGTTGATAGGAACTTCATAAATCTCACGCAAGTCATTGTTCATTCCTCATGTCCCGTGTGTTGAGGAAAAGATACGAAATGATCTTACTCAATAATTTTCATATCCTCCTTGGCTAAAGAAAAATAGACAGGAATATCACCCTATGTTTATAGCCATCAAAATTGATATCCTAATTCATAAGTATTGATTACAAGTGCTTAGTATGGTTTTTTTAATAAATAAAATCTTTATGAAAAAATCATTATTTATGTAATTTTCTGAACATAGCAGATGTTGAAATAAATATAGAGACAAAAGTAAAGACACCAAGTCAACAATAAAAAAAGATGAGACATAAAACAATCCTTTATTTCATTCCAATTCATCAAAGAATCGTTCTGTTTACAAAATTTCCTAAGGAAGTTTTGGACCAAAGTCAAGCTTAGACATCCCCAATGAAACATACAAAAGGACTTCTGATAGAAAATAAAAAATTGAATTTTAAAATCTTGATCAGCTTGCCACAGATTGTTTCCCACTCGACTCAACACAATATCCTTTGTCATTCATGAAATCTAATTCATAAACAGACAAGTCTACACAGATTATGAAAGGTAGATCAACACCTCTGAAAAACAAGTGTCTGAATGATGTGATTCATCCCTGAATCTCATTGTCTACAATAGGACCCTGCTATCATAAAAAATAATTAGGCTTCTAATGAATTAAGGAATGAATGAAAACTGAATTATCTCAACAAAACTCAAAGAGAAAACCTTAGTATGCTTCTCTTTCTATTCTCCTCTTGTTCCTCCTTTTCCTTTTTCCTTTAATCAATTTAGAATTGGTTGAAGTAGTTGAACTACTTCCTTAGTGAATTTAACTATAACTCAACCAACTTTTTAGTTAAGGGGGGAAAGTAATAAAATCATAATAAGGGTTTTAAATAAATAATAACTAGTAGGTGGGACCCCTTGTGACTCCCTTTATTTCTCTAACAATGATAACACAACTAATTAAGAAAACAAAACATCCCTCCTTGTGACTCCCGTCATCATTTTCATACTTTGACAATTTATATCAATGATAATTGAATTTATTTCCAAAAATATATTACCCATATATCCAAAAAATAGTGTGTTGTCAAAAATTTCAGAAGTCATATGTTCTCAGCAATAAATAAATAAAAACTTAAAATCCATATTTTCCACTCTGGGAGGCAATATTTCCCTTGTTGTTGTTGTCACCTTTTGATCTCTCTGAATTTGCCTTAGGCTATGTGGAGCCTTTAGGCCTAATCTCACTGATCACGTTAGGGACAAGCTCCCAAGTATTATTCTTTTCAATTTGATCAAGCTCTTCATTCATTTCTCTAATCCAATCATCATCCTGGCTAGCTTCCTCAAAACATTTAGGTTCATTCATAGATAAAAAGGCAACATGAGATTGTTCTGAGTCTTTAATCAATTTCCTTGGCTAAACTCCTTTATTTATATCCCCAATTATCTGATTTTCAGGATGATTCTTTCTAATAATTCTGAGAGGTGATTTTGCTTCTTTCTGCTGATTTGTGTCAGTCTGAGTATTTGTATCTTCATCTGATTCAGATTCTTCTTTTTTTGATCCTTGGACCTATTCATCTTCATCTTCAACTATATCTTCTATTCGTGGTTTAGCACTGCCTACATTCTTGACCGGGATTTGTTCATCAACTTTTATATCTATACAATCAACTAGTTTATGCAGTCTCTTATTGTAGCATCTGTACCCTTTACTATTTGTAGCATAACCCAAGAAGATATCTTCATCAGCCATGTCATCATATTTGTCAATATTTTCATCATTGTTCTTGATATAACATTTACTCCTGAAGACTTTAAAATGCTTGATTGAAGCAGGTCTTCCAAACCATAGTCCATAAGG
>SNQJ01S0111220.1:13400-40156 GCA_010110895.2 Picea sitchensis | reverse complement strand
TGGGAAAGGGACATATTACTGTATTGAATTAATTGAAAGTGAAACTTACAACCTGAGCCTTGATGTCATAGGTCTCCTTTCGATGGCTCCTATCTCTGACACACACACTTTCTCATGCATGAAGAAAATCAACCACTTTTGATGACCTTGTTGTTGTCTCTTGCTGATGTAGCATCAGTCCTCCATCCAGTCTTGCACTAATTCTCTAATCAATCTCTTGCTAGTTTGCTTCTAACCTTTTCCATGAGAAATCTCCTCAATATATAGGAGAATATAATTTAGTTACTTGGATAGGAAATGATCCCAATATATCTAGAATGTCAGCACCTGAACAACCATTCGAAGCCAACTCATGCTTCTAGAAGATCCCCTTCTAGAAGATTCGATATTTTTATCTTTTTCCTTCCTTTGGGACATGTTCTCACCCTAACAGTTAGGTACAGTGTGAACTATTCGCACCTTAGCTTAATGCAGCTTGCGAGAATCAGGCATTCTCGCAGGCAGATATATAGGTGGCCTGCGAACATCCCTTAAAAGCATGATTTCTAGAAGCAGACAAATGTAACTTTTCTCAGGAAAGTATTCTTAGTGAAGAGATTGATTTTCCATCATCATAACATTATCACAACATCATCACGATGACCAAAATTGTGGATAACAACTAGACATTTGTTTTGTAGTGAACACCTTGAGTCAGTTTCTGGTAGAGCCCAGATGTGTTCACCTAGTGGCTGCAAAACATGTGATGAGGTACCTTAAAGTTACAATAGATTATGGTCTCATCTATGGTGGAGATCATAAATTCACATTGAGTGGATACACTAATGCAAATTGGGTAGGAAGCGTTGCTGACGGAAAAAGCACTTCTAGATGTTGTTTCAGTTTGGGATCAACCATGATCTCGTGGTAGAGTAGGAAGCAATCTAGTATTTCTCTCAGCACAGTGGAAGCAGAGTACATTGCTACATGTTCTACTAGTTGTGAAGCTATATGGCTTCGAAAGTTGTTGACCGATCTATTTGACCTAGAGATGGAAGCAACCATGATCCTATGTGACAACCAGAGATGCATAAAGATGATAGAGAATCATGTATTCCATGACAAGTCGAATCACATAGAGATTCACTATCATTACATCCGTGAAATTGTATAGAGAGGATCCTTGAAGCTCCTATATGTTAGCATGGATGAACATGTTGTTGATGTGTTTACCAAACCTCTATCTCGTGTAAAGTTTGAACACTTTCAAGATAAGCTTGGTATAGTCCGAAAGGACCCTCCCTAAAAGGGGGAGTGTATGATTCCTTGCTTTTGACCTCGTTGTTAGACGTAAAGAAAGATGATATGTGATTCCTTGCTTCTGACCTCGCTGTTAGACGTAAATCAAGATGATATGTGATTCCTTTCTTCTGACCTCGTTGTTAGACATAAAGCAAGATGATTCCTTGCTTCTGACCTCGTTGTTAGACGTAAAGAAAGATGATGATGTGTTCCTTGCTTCTGACCTAGTTGTTATATGTAAAGCAAGATGATTCCTTACTTCTAAACTTGTTGTTAGACATAAAGAAAGATGATGATGTGTTCCTTGCTTCTGACCTAGTTGTTGGACGTAAAGCAAGATGATTCCTTGCTTCTAACCTCGTTGTTAGACGTAAAGCAAGATGATGATGTGTTCCTTGCTTCTGACCTAGTTGTTAGACATAAAGCAAGACGATTCTTTGCTTCTGACCTCGTTGTTAGATGTAAAGCAATATGATGATGTGTTCCTTTCTTCTAACCCAGTTGTTAGATGTAAAGAAAGATGATGTATACCTTGCTTCTGACCTAGTTGTTAGACGTAAAGCAAGATGCGACTAACACTGAGCTACCAGCTTATCAGCTGTAACTTTGAGCCAATGTAGTACTGTGATGTGCCAGCCTAGTGCTATGATGAGGTATCATTTTTTTTACTGATACATATAGATGCAAATGATGATGGCATTCTTTCGAGAATGACGATGTTTCCGATGAAGAAAACTTTCGATGACTCGTAAATATGCCAACCAATGTTCCAAGATGATATTGACAATACTATCCTCCTGATGCCACTGATGATGCAGACCTCTCTCGCCTAATGCTGTTGAAGAATACCCTTCTTGTTAAGGGGGAGTGTTGAAATAATTTAAATGCATAAAGTATTCTTATTATTATTGATATATTAATTATAGGATCAATCCCCATTGTGGATTGATCATGTCAGTAATTGTATTAGGACCAAATCCCCTTTTGCAGATTAGTCAACAGACAATTGTAATAGGTAGAATAAGAAGTTGGCCCCAACAGTTATTATTAAGACCCAGAAATATAATAAAGGTAGGTTTACCCACCCAGAGTGAGAAGTTGGCCACGCCAGTGAAAGTCACTTCACATGTGCCAGACTTGTATATATAGGGAGGCTAGCACCTCACTTTATCACACAACACACTTGCTCATTTCTAAGAGGCAAGCTGCAACTTACCAATTGGGAGAGAGGGAGAAGAGTGGCACATATTTTGGAGAGGACTATCTGTATTGGTTTGAGTTATCTCTTGACATTGTACTGGAAATTTATGATAAGGAAGTTTTTGCTGGGTTTTCTTCCCCTAGAGGGTTTCCCAGGATAAATGTTGTGTCTCTTGNTCTTCCCCTAGAGGGTTTCCCAGGATAAATGTTGTGTCTCTTGTGAATGTGTATTTCTCAGTGATCTTGTTCTTATGTTGTTCTTATCTATTTGCAAAGAACTATAATAATGGCATAAAACATTAAAAAACAACACTCCCAATGGATCCTTCCAATATAAAATTTGATCAACCAAGAATTACTTTATTTATTTGAGTTTTAATGCTCTCCCCTTGTTCTTTTCCATTCCACTTGGAGGTTGTAAATTCTGCAAGAAAAATATAATATCCTTGTACCAACTACAATTTTCCAATGCTGGGTTGACTTGAGCGTCTTTGTTGTTTAGTTCAGTCTACTACTTTTCTGAACATGAACCAATGAAATTTACTCCCAATGCTAAGCAATTTGATTTAACCAAGGTCTTGGCTAAACCTTGGCCCTTGACCAATTTGGTAGGCCTAGTTTCTAAATCAAATTCAAGGATCTTAGCAATTCATTTGTTGCATTTTCCATTAATATCAAGTTGAATCAAAATTTATTTTATGGTAGCTGATGGAACATAAGCAATAACTTTTGAATGCAACACATAAACTCTAAAGGACTTAAGAGATTTAGCCAGTGCATAGGCTTGCTTATCCATAATGTCATATTTTAATTATGTGTATCTCAAAGCCCGACTGAAAAAGGCAATGGGCTACTCTAAGCCTTCAAAGTTCTTTTGCAACAACACTGTTGCTATCGTATCAAAAGAGGCAAAAGAAAAAATAAGAAAGTCCTTGGAGTAGTCTGGGTTGACTAGGACAGGGGCTTCCATCAAAGATTTCTTTATTTTATCAAAATAACCATGTGCCTCAGTAGTCCACTTAATTTCATTATCTTTCCTCAACATGGATGTGATATACTTAAGAAACTCAACAAAATTTGACACAAACCTTCTCAAGAAATTAACCTTTCCTAGAAAAGATTGAACCTCCTTTTTAGATCTAGGTAGTGATAAGGTCAGTATGGCTTCAACCCTACCAAAATAAATTCTCACACCTTCAGATGACACAATATGCCCCAATAATTTTCCTTCTTTCATGGAAAACAATGACTTTTTAGGATTCAAAGAGAAGCCAAATTTTCTACATTTTAAGAAAACCTTTCTTAAGTGATCATAGTGCTCTTCATCAGATTTAGAGAACATGGTTATTTCATCTAAGTATATAACAACAAAATTGTCCTTCTCTCCAATAAATGCTATGTCCATAGCTCACTGAAAGTTTTCCCCCACTTTTATCAAACCAAATGGCATATTGGCATACATAAATGTACCCCAAGGAGTGGTAAAAGTCATCTTCTCTCTATCTTCTGGAAAAACAGAAATTTGGTTGTAGCCAGAAAAACCATCAACCATAGACATTCGGGCTGCACCTGTCAGCCTCTTTAATATATGCTCCATCTGGGGAAAAGGGTAATTATCCTTTTTAGAGCTTCTGTTCAGATTTTGGAAATCGACACAAAGTCTGATTTCTCCATTCTTTTTCCTCCAGGGACCAAATTAGCCACCCATTCAGAATATTTGAAAGGAACAATAATTTTTGCATCTAAAAGCTTCTTCAAATCCTTCTCCATGACAGGCAGTAACATAGGATTGATTTTCCTCAAATTTTGCTTGAAGGGCTTAGTCTCTTCTTTTAATGGAATCTTGTTCTCTATAATGTTATGTCATAAGTTTAGAGATCTTCATAAGTCCATGCAAATACATCGGAAAACTCCTTAAAAAATTTGACATATTCTACCCTCTTCTCTCTTGATAGGGTGCTTGACAACTTGACATATTTTGGATCCTTTTCTGTCCCCAAATTTCACTCAGATATATCAACATTTTCAGTAGACACTTTCCCTTTCCTTGCCACATCATTTTCATCAAATATTTTTTCCAAAGGAACTAGTCCATTTGGAATATGGTTGCTAGGTAGTTGCACGATATGATAATTAGCAATTCTATTAAGGAAAACATCAACATGTGGAGTAATTTCATAATCAGGATCCTGATCAATGTGTAATGCAGCAAATTCGTCAACAGAATCGAGAATTTTTTAAGTTCTAAATCATCTTCAAACACCTTCCAATATTTGACATTGTTTGGTATAGAAGGCCTGTATTTGACCTCTACATCATACTTGATTTTTGGTGGTATAGGTATCCTAAAATTGCTGGTTGATACAACCAAGGAATCAACCACATAATTCTCTTCTCGTGGAATAAAAGATATTTCATACTCAAATAAAACATTCTCTACTAGGTCCCATAATTCATTTCTATAAGATCTAAGCCTAGGGTGCTTAGTTTGGCAAAGATTTTTAGTCTGATGGACTATCAATTCAACATCTCCAAATATTGACAGATTTTTAATTCCCATATCATTTGCAGCTCTCAAGCCCAAGACAAGAGCTTCATACTCTGCCACATTGTTGGTAGCTTCAAATTCTAGTTTGTATGACAAAGGTATGGTCTCCTGAGTTGGTGAGATAAACAACACTCCAACACCGATACCTTCCTTAGAAGAGGCTCCATCAAAGAACATATTACAAACATAATTAATTAGAGGAGGTTCTTCGGATAAGGTAACATATTTTTTTCTTATTTCAAGAGGGGTTTCATAAGCATCAGTGAGCTGCAAAATGTTGGACCCCAAATCAGTATCAAGAGGAAAAACAAGATGATTAGCAGGGTTTTCTTCATCACTGATAATGTAAGCCATCTGGGATTCTCTGTAAAATCTTCTATGTTCCCCACCAAACACCGGGATAGTTTCATATGAGATATTCATATGCAAGGTTCCTCCAAGTATTTTGATGCAAGACCTTGACAAGAGCATGCCAAACTTAGGAGGAACATCGGCCGCCACAACATCCATAAGTATACTTTTCATGGGTAGCTGAAATAGAGTCACAACCATGTCTTTAATGACTCCCAGAAATTTTACTTTCCTAGAGTCAAAAGAATGTAAGTCATGGTAGGTTTTGGTGATTTCCAGTCCAAGTTCATCCATAACAGATTTTGGCATAAGATTATGGGAGGCCCCTGAATCCAAAAGAAAGTTGTGCAACACCTTGTCATGAATATTGAGGGAAGTATAGAAGGGAGGGGATGAATCATCTCTATCTTCTATCAAAGGACCTAAAATCACAGCTGGTTTTTCATCTTGTAGATTTATTGAATCAGTGGAATTAGGAGAAACATCGGGCTGTAACATTTTGGTCAGATATTTTTTAAATTCTTCATTTTTTATCAATTCCAAAAATGGTACAGTGATCTTAATTTTTTGGATCTCACTCTCAAAACTGAAAGAGGGGGAAGGCTTCAAAATATCTTTGGTTTTGGGAGGAGGATTTATGATCAGAAGTTGTGGGTTTTGAGAATCTTTTTCCTTGCTACTCACTGCCACAATCTTGGAAGAATCTTCTTTCTGAACAAGTTGATTAGGGGCAACAATTTTTTATTCATTCTTCTTAGATCTCAGATTATATCTACAACATTTTCCTTCATTTGTTCTCCCTTTATTAACTCATTGATTTGAATATCCATTAAATATTGCTCATAAGAGGATTGAGTCAAGTGTGGGGATGGGGGTGAATCACCTAAACAGTGGATCTCAGGATTAGCCTCTACCTCTTCTTCTTCTTCATCAGCAACCAGATTATTTTGAAAAGAAGATTGAATCCTATGATCATCTCTCTCTCGGTTTCTGGGATCTCTAGGAAGGATTTGGAGAGCATTGTTGGGTCTCCTGAAATTACCTCTATTTTCAATGTTCTGAGCATTTCTATATGGCTATCTTCCTTCTGATTTTAAATTCTCAATCTCAGTAGAAAGGGATTTTACTAATTTGGTCAACTCATCTACCTGTGAATGAACAATAGGAGAGTTAGAAGTGGAATATTTAGCCTTGTTTTTCCTCCTATCTCTGTCATATTTTCCCCTGAGCTTATCTGAGGCAATTATGTTGGATTCAACCTCTAAGGAAACATCTTGCATCTTCACTAAAGAAGGTGACCTTATCTCTCTCAATAGAAGGCAAAAATTGGAGTCAAACGCACTTGCATAAGTGATTTTTTCCATGGTTTCTGTGGGTTTGATCTCATCAAGGATCTTCTTGTACATTTTGTTAAATATTTTTTAAAAGTCAGAGACAGATTCTCCTTCTTTCCTTTTCAAAGATCCAAATTCGGTAATATAGTACATAAAATCCTTCTTGTCACCCCAGTGCCTCAAGAAATATTCATCCAATGCCTCAATACCAGTGATGGATCTAGGGGATAGACCCCTAAACCACTTCCTAGCCTCCCCAAAAAGGATTTGGACGAAAACCCTCATCCAATCATATTCATTTTCAATATTTTGGTTATCTGCGTAGCTATAGAAAGCAGGAAGATGTTCCTCAGTTGTTATATCTTCTTCTCCAGTCAACTTGGGCATGTATTTTAAATAATATCAAGGGGTAAGAGCATTCATTGGCCGAGGCAAGACTAGAGGAGCATATCTTCCAGCCACTATGGCATCCATCCTATTTGCAGGGGGATTAACAACTTCCATTTGATTTTGGAATATAGGTGAACTAGTAGGAGAAGGAGTCCGAGCTATGTGCAGATTAGGAGAAGGAGAAAAGGATAAAGGCGACATTTCAGTCTTCACAAAAACAGGTGGAGTCTTAGAAGAGGATGATAAGGTCTGAGTAGGATATGAAGTTACTACTTCTTTGGCAACAAAAGTTTTAATAGAGAGAGGTGTAGCAAAACCTAACATAGGGAAATCTTCAAAACTCTCAAGACTGAAACACTTCTTAATATTAGGGGAGGAGAATATATCAATGTTTTCTTCTTTTACTTCACTTTCAAAGGTAGAGTATTCAACAAGAAACTCTTCAAAATCTAACTTTTGAGATACTTCAGCAAAAGATAAATGAATCTTACTTGATAAAACAACTAGAGTATCAAGAGTGGAATCAGGCAACTAACTGGAAGCACTTGTGGTAGTAGCAAAAAAAATAAATTTAGAAGCTTTTCCCTTCTTGATTTTCTTCTCTGGGTCAGCCTCAAGTGGAACCAAAGGTAACTGTGGGTTTGATCTTGTATGTCTACCTTTAGGTGCCAGAGATGAATCAATGGAGTCACCAGGTGCAAGATGCAATCTTCAAAATACCAATTCCCAATGCACCTTAAGAGCTAGTAAGAATTGTCATTCTATCCTAAGGAAAAGTCTTCAAATCGTTCCCCAGCAATGGCGCCAAAAATGTTAGCACTAGGAGTCACCTTCTTATTGCAAGGAAGGTAAGCCCAGTACCCATCAGATGATATGTGAAAGTATGACTGTTTTTTTTAAAGTTCGAATGGAAAAACTCGAAATGATAATATCCTCACTCAGAAATAGGGCTAACATGTAGCAACAAATAAGGTCTTGACTAATTTCAACTAGTAGTTTGGGAGTAAATGTGGATAGAAAGAAGACTTGAATGAGAGGAATGTAAGAGCTACTGCAAACATCAGGTCCATAAAAGCCCAAAGGAAGAAAGTTTCTTAAAACAAGATCTTTTTGAAATTAGAAACTAAAGAGCCAAATAAACACCATGACAATAAAATGATCAAACATCCATCATATCATTACCACAGTCATCCATATGAAGCATTCAAATATGAACATTTAGCATTAGAAGCAAATACTCTGAAATAGGAGCTGATTTCTATTAGTCAAAAAGTCTCAAGTCCAGTACATACTATATCACAATCACTTTATCAAAAATATTACAATTTCTTGGGAGCCTTGCTCTACCATCCGAACCTCTTAAAGCAATTTATCTATCTATTTATAATGAGAAAGGGAGGCAACAACTGGTGGTATGAGCTGGCCTTTTTTTCCTTAAAAATCTAAAAAAAAAAAATTATTCTAACAACTAAGATAACAACCTATGATATAAAACAAGGAAGTGTTGGTAACTAAACCCAATCATGCTTCTAACTTCTTTGATCCTCTTTTGCTGCTCAACTCCTATTTTTCCATGTGTCCCTTTGGAGCTTGTAGTTGTCCTCTGCATGCCAACTGCTACTTCTATCATTTATTCCATCATTAACTTATCCAAAACTGTTGACCTAGTCTTGCTAGATCCCTAGTGTTTGTTGGCTACTCCCTTGGATAGAAATTCTGTGTAGCGCCCCCTAAAATGGAACAAGGAGAGAAGGTAGCGCCTGTGGGTAGCACCACTGTGATGCATATCTACGGCTACATTTGTCCTCTGTTGTAATATTGAGTAGCACATGTGTGTGAACCTTCTCTCTGTAGGATATTACGCAGCGCCTGCGGGTAGCACCGGTGGGTAGCGCCTGTATGACAATTCTGCGTTCTGTAAAATATTACACAACGCCTTTACGCAGTGCCACCTACGCTGCATCTGCATAAGGGTTTGGGTAGCTATGCCAAAAATGCAATGTCTTTGACTCCTGAATGTGTGTAGATCTATTTATTTCCTTCTATGATGACAAATCAATTTACTTAGGTGATTTTACCACTGAGTGAAGCTATCACTTAGCAAAAAATTCCAAAATTCATATAGCTAAACACATAGAATCCTATATAGGTGGAAAAACTTAGTATGTGCATATCAGTTAACCTTCAAAAGAAGGAACAACTCTCAAAAATGGGGTTTACCACTACCATCTACTTTGTCATTTTAACACTTATCCTCACACTCTTTCTGGTGGAAAGAGTCTCTCCAATTAACTCAATAGACTTTTTCTTCTTATCACTGGTAGGCTTCTTCAGTATAGTTGTGTTGTCCTTAGCTACTGGTTTTTCATCTTCAATGGCAGCCTCAACCAACACCTGCAAATTCTTTTGGGTTACTTCATCTTGTAAATGCTTCAATTCTTCCTTTAGCTTCCTGTTCTGAGGCTGGAAACCCATGTTCTACTTGAAAATGGAATTAATTAACCCTTGGAATGTGGAAGGTGCATTTGTAAGGCCAAAAGGCATGACCAAAAATTCATAATGGCCTTCATGAGTTCGTAATGTTATTTTTGGGATATCTTCTTCCTTCATTCTGATCTAATGATACCCTGAACGAAGATCCAATTTTGTGAAATAGTTATCCATGTAGTTCATCTAACAATTCATCAATGGCGGGAATGGGAAACTTATCTTTAATAGTGGTCTTGTTGATCTTTTTATAATTTGGACACATACGCCGTGAGTTAGCTTTCTTGAATACCATTACCCTTTGTGTCACGAGGTAAGAACTTTGGCTGGAGTCAGCAATACCGACCTCTAACATTTCTTCAACCATGCACTCAATTTCCACTCTTCTGGGCATGGGTATATGTATGGCATGATTTTAGGAGGAACACTCCCAGGGAGTGGGTGAATTTCATGATCATGATTTCCCGAGGTGGGTGGGAAGACCTTTGGGAATATCTTCAAATACTTTGGAATGCTATCAGTAGTCAACTTTGGAGATCTTGAGGGAATAGATTAAAACTTGAATGTTTGAACATATAGTGAGCATAGTTGTGCAATAGCATGTGATGCCTTTTTCAATAATTTTGTCATGGCGTTAAAGCTTATCACCTTATCGAGGTTTCACAATGATACCTCTTAACTCAATTTCTTTTCCTTCCAATGAAAATTTCATGAAAAGTTCTTGAAAATTAAAATCCATTCATAATGATTGTAACCATTGTTGGATTCATAGTACAACATTTGCACCACCATGGGTATAGCAATTATTAGACTATTCATTACACATATTCCCCATAACATTGATCTTATTGCATTTTCACGATCAATTGATAGTTCCTCATCTGATCATTAGTTGATACTCTGGTGCTAGATATACAAACAATTGAGATCTTTGGCTAATTTATAGTGAATGAAATTATAGTCTTGCCGAGAATCAATTGGGACTATTACCTTTTTCTTTTTGATGTATCCTTGATCACCCAAAGGGTTTGAGGAGTGCTAATTCTAGCCAATTAATTACGATGTCGTGGGAGTAAAATCTTTAGATGAAATTGCTTCTCACGTTTTCATCTTGAGATGGTTCTTGTTCTTGGTATTCTTCCTCTTCACAATCTATGTAGAGATAATTTCTTCTCACCTTATGTCCCTTCTTGTGTACTTATGCTGTCCCAGCATAAACCTTTAGCTTTTCTTTCCTCAATTGTTGAGAGGTGTCAACCTTGTAGGTTAAGGTGTTTTAGGAGAAGACGTTGTTTCTCTCTATAGATGTTAGGATTGGTCCTTCTAGTAACCATATCCATATTTTACTTTCAACATTTCTTGCCACCTTAAATGCATTCTCTAATGATTTGGGTTTAAAAGGAAAACACCTCATGTTAGATGTTATCCTTTAAAGTTCATAAGAATACATCAATCAAGTGCTCATCTGGAGTATTGGTTACTTTTATATTCAATTTTGGAAGTTCTCAATGTGCTCATTAGCTAGAACCCTTTTACTTGAGATTTATCAATTGGCTAAAGAGGTGTGCTCCTTGTATCCTCATATTATTCTATCATTTCTAGCACGGCGAAAATCATCCAAGTGGCAAGTGATTTGCTTGAGAAAAAGGAAATCCATCAATACCAGCCTGGAATTGATTAGGTTCTAAATACAAAGAAGCAATTGTTACCTTTTGTGTATGTGGCACATTATGGAGATCAAAGAATTGCTCCATATGAAGTGCTCGATGTGATTGGGTCCTTGCCATCAAACTTCCTCATATCAATCTTAGGAGCGTGGTTGGTCACTTCAAACCAAGTTGGAGTTTCTCTATTCTTGATTCACCTTCCTTGTGTCTCATCGCCTTGAATTTCATTCACCTTCCTTGTGTCCTCATCATGAATTTCATGGGATGCATTTTCACTTTCAAGTGTCTTCTTTGTTACGAAATTTTTCAATACTTCCATGATCTCCCCTTTTAAACCATCCATATTAGTATCCAACTTAGCTTCCATTGAATCCATCATCTATTGTAGTTCATATTTTGTTAGTATCTTCTTTTGTAAATCATTTATGTCCCTACGCCTTTATTCACCTTCATCAAGATTCCGAGTAGGATTTTCTAGAGGCTTAGTTGGTGTAGAAGTTCCCTTTTTGGGTGGCATGTTGGCCAAGTATCACTTTTGAACCTTGATTTTGAGGTGGTTCTGATAGACAATATTTCTTCTATTATATCTCCCAAGTTTTAGCCCTTCTGGGTATGAAAATTTCTTTTATGTAGTTCTCTAATATTTCTTCTCTGCAATGCCACAGGTCTGATCAAAATTGGATGTGCCAAGTGGAATTTACAGTAACTTCCCCACAACTTGCCGATTTTTGGCCTTTCTAGGAGATCTCACTTGTATAGCGTGCCCCACCCAAAATAATTGATATAAAATTCTAACACTTGCACCAAACATACTAAAGACTGTCCACAATAAAATGAAACCAGTCCCACTCAATTTGGATACTCTAGGAAGAAGTTATGATTGTTTTACCTAGAACACCTTCTTGAGACTAGTCAATAGGACTAATCAGATACCCTATCATACACAAGGTGTATCTACAAATTTTAGATGACCCAGAAGTGAAAATTTTTACCACAGATATATTTCTAATTTCTATAAATATCCTCCAGAGTTCAAGGTCTAAAAATTTACAGAAACATTTTTATAGCGAAAATTTCGCAATGACTCAGTTCAGGATTATTCCAGAACCCTATCTTGTACAGGCTGTATCTCTAAAAGTATAAGGGATCAGGAGCTAAATTTTGAACCCAACGTACCTTGATCCATCTACTAAATATAATTTAAGCCGTTCCTTCTGAAACATTGTAGAAAAAAAGTTATAGCAAAAATTCCAAGCTCTCTCAGATGTAGCAGCGAAACCCCAAGACCTTGAGCTCTGATACCATATGTTAAGAACCAAAAATCAATATAGCATGGAAAAACCTCAGAAAAAGTACTCAACGCCTTGAAGGAGAGATAATTTCAGATAATAATCCTCTTCTAGAGGGAAACCTCCTTTTACCCCACTTAAAAGTTCAAGTACAAGATGATTCAAAATGAAAATCTCTCCTTAGTATATATAGGAGACTAGCAGGTATAATTACAACTAATGGCCTAAAGACGACATAAATAAAATAAAATTAATAATATAATATGCCCCAATTAAGGAGTAATGAGCCAATATTATGGCTTAACAAGTATCAATGTAGCCCTCTATAAGCTCTGTCATCTTGGCTCTCTCAGATATGGTTTCCCTTTTCAATTGGGCCACTTCCTTTCTTGATTCCTTAAGTTCTCTTATGAGTCTCTTGAAGGTCTGATCACCAAGGGGGTTGGGAACATGTGTAGTATCAGAAGGCTTCTTCTCATCTTTTTCTTCCTTCTGTACCAGAGTTTCCTTGCATGTTTCATCTACCTTCTCAAAACCTTTTCCTTTATGCTTCTTCTCTTGTACAACAACCTTTTCTTTATTCTTCATAGGTTTTTTACAATCCTTCACAAGGATTTCATCTTCCCTCTCCAAAGGTATTTTGGTACCTTTACCCTTGATTTTCTATACAAGGGTTTCTTGTTTCTCTTCTACAAATTTTTCAATGCCTTTCCCTTTCTTCTTATGTATAGGGGTTTCTGGTAAAGGTTATCCTTTGAGATCACCCTTAAGGAGTGATGACCTAGTGAAAGGTCTTTTACCTTTGATTTAAACTGATGGAGGAGGAGAGGGAAAGAGAAGCTTCTTCCCTTTTTTTGATGTCACCTTTGTAGAAGATGGAACTTCTTCTAACCCTGGTGGAGGTGGTGGTGACAAATCTCTGTGTGGAGAAAGAAAAACTTTCTCCTCAGCTTCCCTAACCTGCTTATTGATCTTTGAAACATGGAATTTTCCCTTTATCTTCTTGTTGATCCCTGTTTTAGTAATGGTAGGTGATGAATAGCCTGCAATCTATGATTTTGGGGTAGGTGTTAGGTCTAGCTTGAAGTGAGAAGTGACCAAAAAATTCTCCCAGGAGATCTCTTTCTTTCCCAACTCTTCAGAGACAAGCATCCTGATAAGTCCAGAGTGGAAAAGACTGGAGTCCACATCCTTAGATTTGGCTTGCACCCTATCTACCATTTTACCTATACTTCTTAGCAGGTAATATGGAATATTCATCTGAACCTTACCAGTAAAATGCAACAACAGCCTTATGTGGTAATGATACAAGGTGTTAAATATCCATTCACAACTAGAGTATCTCTATACGATTTTCAACATTCTGTCAAACTGATCAATCAACTGATTCCTTGGGACACTCTTAGATAAATCATTGGCTTGGTATTCAGGCTTGAAAAGATCTTTAACGAAGGGTAAAATCAATACCATGGCCTTGAACCAATTTTCTCCTGAAATGGGGATCCCTGTTGCGGCTGAGATGGAGGCTTCAGTCACCTCAAATTCCAAATCTCCAACTTTGGTTTTCTTGCCATCAAAATTTAGCGTAAATTCTTTTTCTACTTCTGGATGGCCTCTCTGCATGTTCTGGCAGAAAGATATGCATCTTGCTCTTCAAAACATTTCCCTTACCATGGGTTTTGTGTCAAAACAGTGCATGTCCACAGGTTCTGTTCGAACTATCTTGCCACCTTTGTGTGCTTTCTTCGAATAAGGGGTCTCCATGACTTAGAAAGAGGATTCTTAAGAGGCTGTAAGGGATGCTATTAACTAGAAAACTTCAATTCAAGTCCCAAATACACAAGGATAGCCCTCCAAATTAACAGTGCTTAGAAAATGAGCTTGGCTATGAGAAATGGACCTTCAGCCTTATACAGTTTTTGAGAGTATAGACTGTGAGGATGTAATCCCGAAATGACTCTTTGTATAGGATGAAAACAAGCAAAGAATAATCAGAGAGGTTTGAGTAGCACCTCTGTGTAGCACAACGAATACACAGAGGAAAAAACATATCAATAAAAACTGCTTGATAAAAACCTATCGATGGTTTTCTGCTCGACATCAAACTTTGACCATGAATATGGCACCCTTCATGCATGTTTGTGGTTCCCTTCGGGCATTTTATATGGGCTTCTTCAATCCCACTTGATGAGCTCTCAACCCACTATATTGTGTGAAAATAATATAACACATACCCAACATTATCCCACTTGTTTTCTTTGCATACTTGGGGCCACAAAATTTCTTGATCAATGATCTAGGGTAGTAATTCCCATTATCTCTCTACACCAGGAGAACCTTTCAGTGCTCATAAATTTTGTCAATGAATCTGCAACATTCTTAAAAGTTTCCACCTTCATCAACAACACCTTATTGTCATCAACCTTGTCTCTTACAAAGTGATTATGAAAACAATATGCTTTGTCTTTGAATGATAAGTCGGGTTCTTCACCAGGAATCTTGCACTTTGACTATCACAATCTATCCTTATAGTGTGTTGTACCAACTCAATACCTGAACACAATCTATGTAACCATATCATTTCCTTGCTTGCATAAGTGCATGCCTAACAACTTTATTTATGGGATAAGGCTTGGGTTTCCTCCCTCAACCAAGTTTAAGGTTCCACGACCCAAATCTAGTGCTAAAAACATTCTAATAGAGCTCATATCTCATCTTAAACGAAAAACCTCCCACAGAAAGATCCTATGTGGTGTTTGGATGATCCGAAAATATCTTTTAAAGACAAGGGTTGAGTTTTTAAAGCATGCGTTAAATAACCATTTAGGAATTTAATGAAAGAGGAAGAATTAATGATGAAACATGGAAGCCATAAATAAATATACAGATCTAGAAATAAGCATGAAGAAACAACAAACCATAACACCAATCTTGATAATGGAGTTCGGTAAGGTTTCCTTTGTCTCAGTGGAGGAGGATTTCTTATTAATTTCTTCAAATGCTCAAAATGTACATAAAACTTTCACCAAATGGATTTCATACTAGTCTCATTGTTTTCTTCTCGACCTCAAAAATCCAATACAACTGACGTCACTAAAAAAGACAGAGTGTAGCTCCCGAAAATGGCCTCCAAAGCTTAGCTAGTTCGTTGGCTTCTCTGCATAAAAATCACTATTCTGCATAACTTGGTATAATTTTCCCTGTAGTAGCACTGGTAAAATATTTTGGTTTAAAAATTAGTGTTTGTGGGATCAAATACCAATAAACCCACTCTTTGTGGCATTAAATCTCACCAAATCTCATGAAATATGACATGCAATCCTTAGATATGGTTTTTAAAAACCATAATATAAAGTTGTTACCCACTTTATTGCCAAATGTATGGAGTGCCTTTTTTTATGGATTAAAACAAACCACACACACATATATATATATTAAACCCACATTCCAAACATTCGTGGCATATAATATGCAACATAACCATAATATATATGGTTGGAGTATAATGTGGAAATACTTTGGAAAGGGCATGGATCATATGAGATTCGTGGAGTTGGCTTAACAAACCACAATCTCGAAGGGTTAAGGCGTTGGTGCCTTTTAATGCACTTTATTCTCCACACATAATAATAAATTACCATGTAAATTTAACAAGTGTTGACTTCACTTGGTGGTTAGATCATTTGGTTGACATTGTTGGCTTTTGAGGAGGTCTTGAGTTCAAATCCTACGGAGGATAAATAGATCAACTTTTGAACTCGACCCTTATGGGCCTAATCCAGGGTGCCACGTGCTACCATTGGATTGTGCCATGTGGCACTGTCTGATTGGACTATACATCCAGGTCACCTACAAACACATCAGTCTAGTGAACAACCCCTCCCTTCCCCACCTACCACGTGTCATCTTCTGCCACTTCCACGTGCCCTTTGACCTGTTGACTTTTTCCTATTTGGAAAAATGAACAGACCGTGATATATTTCATATACGATGTTTGTTTGAGCTCGTTCAAGTTGCATTGGGTTCGTGTCAATGAGTACTACGCACACGTCCGTTTTGAAGCCATTTTGAGCACTTTGAGTTTTAGGCCTTTCTGAGCCCATCAAGCTCCTGGATCCAAATCTAAATCACACTGCCCCACTAAAGGACCTTTTGGTCCCTAAACGGTTACTGACCAGTTGTCAAGATTTGGATAGGCCACTCAACTTGTTCCCTATCTTTGAACTCTATCCTGTGCACCTGTCTCGTCTAGATCAATTGTAACACAATCATGGTAATTGACAACATATTGTTAGTCATTTGTACCCTGTCACATGCTACTGAAGATACTATCATCCATGTAGACAACATTACTAATGATAGCATCAAAAACATGACTACAAATGAACTGATATGTTTGTAATATTTGCACAACATGAGCTTATCTTGAAGCAAAGTGTGATTGATTTTCCATTCCACAATCATCTCTTGTTCTTGCTTAAGATCGATTACTTGATTTGAAACAATTATAGGTTTATTTCTTTCTTGAGCTGCCTTATTTAATTGTTCCATTATTTGAAGAGTTTTATTTTCCTTTACATGATGAGCATGAACCACATATTATTGACCTACTTTGGTTAAATGATATTTATTCTTTGTTCTGTAGAAGATTTATTTACGATCATACAAGTATGGACTACCTAAGACCATTCCACATTCACTTAGTGGCACCACATCACATCTTACCTCGTCTACATACTTATATGAAATTGCAAATTTTAATGTGCATTGTTTGGTTATGTGCATTTGATGATTGTTGCTTGTCCATTTAAGTGTGTAGGGATTATATTGCATCTGTGTTTTTAACCCCAATTTCTTAACCAATTTCTCAGAAATTAAGTTAGATTGAGATCCATTATCTATCAGTGTGTCAACCTTAGTGTGCATCATGATGACCCTTATGTGAAACAACTTACTTCTACAATCAAATCCTTCACCAATTTTACCTGTCATACCAACCATTGAGACCTTAGATTCGTCACCTGAATCCGATCCCAAGTCTTTGGGTCATGTTGTCGTTGCAACTGTTTGCCTCCCTTTCTTTTCCTTGAACCACTTTGTCCTCTTCTCGATATGCAATTGCCAACAATGGTCCTCATCACGCCCCTCTTTCTTGCAATGCTTGCAAGAGGGCCTCTCTTCCTTTCTCGTCGTGACATTTGACTTCTTTCCATGACACTTCCTTTTGTCCTCTTTCCTTGAAGACGACTCCCCTGATACACCAACACCTATTTTTTGTGCTTCAATATATGTCTCTTGAACAGAAACCCCATCAATATTAGTTGGTCCAAACATGAATACAATATTTCGAATATGTGCAAGTAAACCTCCTATATACTTCATAAGAGTTTCTTGGGTATGTAAAGGAATATCTAACATCAATGCCATTTTATGAAATCCATCTGTGTATTCTTGCACTATTTGTCCTTTTCTTAGTTTTAAAGCTTGACATTCAATTAACGCTTTCTCTTTATAACCCAAATGATATGATTGCTTTATAAGTGAAGAAATAAAACTTTTCAATGATGGAAATACATTACCCACTTGTTCTATGCCATTTTGCAACTTGCTTTGCACTAGATGAGTGTTGTGCCTGCAAGTGTTAATGATGCCAACTTGATTTGTGTGGCCTCATCCTTGATCCGTTGCACACTGCAATAAGCCTCCATTTGTCTGACCCAATTTTCAAGTCTCTCTGCATTAACTTCACCATCATATATGGTTAATTTGAATTTAACATCAAGTTTTAATAAAGACATTTCATTCTTATGTTTATGAACATGTTTCCTTGCATTGGATTTAGAACTTGAACTTGAAGAAGAAGGAGGTGATGATGGAGGTGAAGGAGGAATTTGAGGAGGATCCTCTCCTTATTCACTTTTTCCCTTTGAATATTCACCCAGATTTGGTGTCTTCCATTCCAAGTAATCCTCATACAAAACCTTCATCATCTCCGACATGGCGAAGAAAGTTTTTCGAAACTCATTTTCATCCTGAGAAAGTCCCTCTTTTGATGACATCTTATCGCTTTGAGAAGTTCTCTTTCTCAATCCAATCAAGGGATTCTCTTCAACAAGCTCGCCTTCACCGCGATGTATATTTTCCTTGGTTAACATGCAAACTCAAATCCAAACATCAACTAGCTCTAATACCACTTGATCTGAAAAGATCATTTAAAGATAATGGTTGAGTTTTTAAAGCATGAGTTAAATAACCATTTAGGAATTGAATTAAAGAGGAAGAAATAATTATGAAACATGGCATCCATAAAGCAATATACAGATCTATAAATAAGCATGAATAAACAATAAACCATAACACCGAGCTTGATAATGGAGTTTGGAAAGGTTGCCTACGTCTCTGAGCCTTTGTCTCAGTGGGGGAGGCTTTCTTATTAATTTATTAAAATGATCAAAATGTACATAAAAATTGCATCAAATGGATTCATACGGATCTCAATATGTTCTTCTCGACCTCAGAAATCCAATGCATCTGACGGCACTGAAAATGACTAAGTGTAGCTCCCAAAAATGGCCTCCAAAGCTTGGCTAGTTTGTTGTCTTCTCTGCATAAAAATAACTATTCTTCATAACTTGGTATAATTTGACCTGTAGCAGGACTGGTAAAATATTTTGGTTTAAAAATTAGTGGTTTTGGGATAATATCCCAATAAACCCACTCAAAATTTGGTCTATTTATCCTTCATAGGATTTTAACTCGACCCTTATTACCCTAATCCAGGGTGCCATGTGGAACCATTGGATTGGGCCATACGGCACTATATGATTGGACCGTAAAACCAGGTCACCAGCACAATCACCTACTATTGGTCACTGTGATTGCTTATTAACTAAACAATCAAGTGTTACATAAATTGTCAACCCAGGGAAGTCTGTTTATTTCAAAGGTAATCACACACTGTATATGCTCAATCTCAAAAGCAATCTAGAGTTGTAGTAAAAGTACATTAATCACACCTTGCCTTGAACAGACTGAAGTTCTACTTTGAATTAAAAAAAAACAATCTATCTATTATAGAGTTCGAGGTTTAAGGAAATAATTATCAGAAGAATCCTGGATTACATTAAGAAACAACAACCTAGGAAAAGAAATCATTCAAGATACTACAAGGAAGACTAACTATTCTGTAACAGAGAACAAGACCCTATTCCCCAAGCAGGAATCTTCAGCACCTGTTTCTGATTATCACACTTTCATGAACTCATTACTAATCAAAATGATTGACATGCACTGAAGGCTAACTATATTATAATAGAAAACAGGACCCTATTCCCCAGGCATGAATCTTCAACACCTGTCTCTGATTATCACACTTTCATAAACTCATTACTAATCAAAATGATTGACATGTATTGAAGGCTAACTATCTTATAACAAAGAACAAGACCCTATTCCCCAGGAAGGAATCTTCAACACCTGTCTCTGATTATCACACTTTCATATATTCATCAAGCAAAATTACCAATCAGAATGATTAACAGTTACCCAAGCATGAATTGTATGAAAACAATGTAACAATCAGTAAAGCAGAGTTTCATCAAAATAGAGTTCAGTAAAGTGGAGTTTCAACAAAACAAAGTTTAATCAAGGCGTGAACAAAAATAATACTAACACACTACAGAACTAATGGGTGAATCTTGTGAAGAAGGTGGGCCCTCCCTTCTCACAAGATTCCCTAGGAATGGAAGGAACTAAGAAGAAATGCTCAGAATAATATTTTATTCATCTGGAAATTGTATCATGTTATAGTATCCAAAGTGAACACGTCATTCTCTGTAATTCCTTTCTAGCCAAAAAAGGATTATATTTCTAATGATGATTTTCCCTTACTTAAAGAGGAGAATCCTCTCAATACATTTGATCATCAAATTACATGTGCACATACGAATCCTATTCTTAGTCAGATCTAATCTTCTATGCTAGAATAGGATATTCTAATCTCCCGTAGAAAAATTCTATTACAATAGTTGGAATGGTGCTCGATTAAGGTGTAGTTGTTGCGGTCGGTGTAACAACTTCTTTATTTATCTTCTTGTTACTGTTGTTGTATACTGTTTCAGCATTGCAAATCATAGACTGTTTTAGCAATGGGATTTGCGTTCTGATTGTTTCATCAATGTGGTCTCAAGCAACAACGATGGTTGGTGTTGGCTTAAGGTGCGGCTGTTGCGGCCAGTGTAACAGCTCCTTCTTGTTACTACTGTGTAAATTATTGTTCCAGCATCGCAGATCACGGACTTTTTCAGGAACGGGATTTGCGTGTTGTTGACTGTTTCAGCAATGGTTCTTCAAGCAACAACAATAATCTGTATTTCGAACTGTTTCATCAACTATATGTTTCTAATTGATGGCTAAGTATGAGAGTAATGTAAAATTACATGTAAAACAAATTAATCATATAGCAAAGAGAAGAAACGTTATATACCTTTGGAAAGATAGGTTAAGGTGATAATGTAAGCTTAAATGTGAGTGGGAAAAGGATGTCATGATAGAAAAAAGTATGAACAAAAAGGTACATTATAGGGTCCTAATATCCCTCCCAACTAAAAAGGTTGCATGTCCTTAGGCAACTTCAATCAGAATCATAATTTGGATATCGACTCTGAGCGTGCAAATTACTTAAGCAGTAGTTTTGGAAAGTGTTGTCTGTTGGAGCTCTGAATCCTTGAACGCATTGTAGCCTTTGCCAATATGTTGTTTCAACCTTATTGGGCAACTTATGATGAACTTGATATTTCTCTGCTGGCATCCACAGAATAGGAAAATGGAACTGATAACCTATCCAACTTTCAGCACACTGCTGAACACATTTTATGTAGCTAGGTACCCAGGAGATTGCTATCTCAAGATTGGTAGGACTAAAGGGATTGTGTTCCTGCCTTTTCTCAGAAGATTGTTGCCAAAAAATGTTATTTTCTTGTAGGGAAATGATCTCTGTGGATTTAATAAACTGTTGACAATCCTGAAGTACTGTTGTCTGTAGTTACCGAATATATTGAATCATCCTAGGTTTCTTCAAAAATTGATAATACTCTACAACAAAGGTGGTAGCGTTCTGTGGTTCTGTCCGTATCCAGAGGAGACGGTTATCCTCGTTATGCTTGGCAGCTAGGAAGTCATTCTACCATGTAATCTGATTGTTAAGGAAGGAGGTGAGTGCCTGAATCTGGATATCACCGACAAGAGGGTTAAGGTTAAGCTGTGGGTTCTCAGGGATGGCCTCATTATGAAGATATACCTCACATAGGAGGTGATGATCAATAGTAGAGGCTTTTGCAAAAGTTCTAACAAAATCTATTGGATTTAACAATGCATGGGGTCTACCTTCTTTGATTGATTTAATCTGAAAAAATGTAAGTCGTTCTATGAGGAAAAGAGAGTAATTGGAGGATGGTTTCCTTGCAGCCAACAATTTTTGTGGCAAGTAAAACATCAGGAGCAATTTGCCTTTTAGCTCTTCATTTTGCTTCTTATGGGCACGGGATTCTTGGCGTGTTTTCTCCAAATCTTCCCAGTTTGAATAGATGTGGTTTAGCCAAAGTAGTATGTGCTCCTGCAGGCTTTTGTCCTGTGTAACAACAGACTCATTTTTCCATTTGTCCATTATTGCCTGCTCATCCCATGATTGAGTTTGTGTTTCAGCATCGCAAGTGATAGGCTGAGGTAGGGAATGAGTGGCTCGTTCCACAAGAGTATGGGTGTTGATATCGCTAGGAGGGGCATATTCATCAATAGGCAGTGTTTGTACAACTTTATTAATAAAAACAGGGGCTTCAGATGTAGCAGTTGTTGTAGGCTAGGGTTCATTTTGAATTTTGGAAGGTCCTACTGGTTCTTGTGTAACAACAGGGTTTTCTTCTTTGACTGCAAAAGTCATAGGTGCAGGGGAAGCTCGAGGCATTGGAATTTGAGTTACTTTGTAGCCTGCTTGATAATAAATGTCCCTACATTCACTGCACATATACTCTCTACACTGATTCTCTTTTGTGCTTTCCTGTTTCATGGTCGCTATGCAAGCTAGGGTATACAATTTAAGTTCCTTGTCATAGGCTTCCTTTACCATTACTAGTTCTTGCTTGTAGGCTTCTAGTTCAGACCTTAGGAACTCATTTTCTTGTAAGACAGAGGCCATTGTTGGTTCTGGTTGTTGATATTTCATGGGTGTATGAAGAGAGGTGACTGGTTCTTGTGTAATAGTCACAGCCGCAATAGTTGGTTCTTGTGGAGCAGCTATAGGATCAACAGCTGATTCTTATGTTTCAGCTTCTTGATGTAAATAAAGTAGTGTTGTGGCACCCTGGGCATTTGATTCCTGTATTTTGGTAACAACATCAGCAGTTGGTTCTTGTGTTTTAGTTGTAGCTGGTTCTTGTGTAACAACTATAGTTGGTTCTTGTGTTTCATCTACTGAATGAGTAGTTGGTTCTTGTGTTTCAGCTACTGGATGAGTAGCTGGTTCTTGTGTTTCAGCTACTAGATGAGTAGTTGGTTTTTGTGTTACAACTACTGGATGAGTAGTTGGTTCTTGTGTTTTAGCTACTTGATTTAAAGAGAATGATGTCACAGTACATTGGGCCTCTGTTTCTTGTGTTTCAGTGACCATGGATGGAATAGGTAAAAATTATGGAATTTGGGAGGGTAGAGATGTACGGGCTTTTAACAAGATGGGTTGGGGGTTTAGGGTAGTGGTAGTAGTGGCTGATCTTGTTGAGGTCCTCATTCATTTTCTTTGTAAAAAGGAGGGAAAAGGAGGAATTTGCTTCTTTCTTTTGCATGTGGGTTTTTCCTCAGTGATGGGGCAAGGAGAGTTATCTAGTTCAGAATCATCGCTAAGGATATGAACAGTAGGAGTAGATGATTCTGGTAAGTTGTGGGGCGGTCTTGGTATGGTAGGAAGGTTAATTGGATCAATTGGGTCTATAGGCGGATTGTTGGGTATTTCCAAAGGGTATGGAAGGTTTTGTGGTTGTTTTTCTTGAAGATTTTTAGGATGTTCAATAGCTTCTTGAGGGTCTATGGGTGGGTTGTTTAGTGGAGGGTTTTGTTGGGAAAACCCTTTTGGATGAGTAGTTGAGCGAGATGGTGATGGGTGAGGGAAAGGGCGGGATTTTTAGCCTTTTTACAATAATGCGACATATTTCTAAGACATCTGAGCAGATAGTAGGGAATATTCACCAATCTAGCATGTCTTAAATGAGACAACAAGACAAAATCTTACTGGTAGACTACCTGGTATCGGCCTTCACAGGTGAGGTAGTGCTTGACAAACTCTGTAAATTTCGACCAAGGAGGCGGCAACGAGCTAAGTCAAACACCCAGACCTTTAGGCTCAATTTGTCCTCCTGGTAAGAGAAAATCCTACTAGGCATTAAGGATAATGTGTTTGCGGCTGAACCAGTGAATGCCAGTGACAGGGAGACCCGAAACCTATGCTATATCATCCTCTGTGACTGGAATCCGAGCCCCTTGAACAATGGAATAATCTTCTTGAATATTTCGAGCAAATTGAAGAACCTGTTGTTGATCAAATCCCTGGAGCCTCTGAAAATAACCCAGCCAGCCTGCGTGCAGAAAAATTTGATAGAATTTTGGATATAATTATAACAGGGTTGTCATGGTGGGTTCGTATAACAGGGCCTCCCATAGTTAACAGCTTAGTAAAATGCACAGTCAAAGAGTCAAGTAACCGCTTCTGAATGGAGTAAGTTTTTCGGGTGAAGGCATGCAAATGGTGGTGAAAACAAATGAAATGATGGGTAAAAAGGAATGACAGTAGTCGATTCGTGTGAAATGATGGCATAAGATTTCGATATCCCCCCCCGCAAGTACGGCTAAAATAATGATTTTAAGTGAATGATAATAATGAGTCGGGATCTTCTCATTAGCCATAGTTCAATTGTATTTACATATAAAGTTTACATACCTCATCTTTACCTTTGATTCGTACTTCAAAAAAAATATAGTGCCTGTCCATAATAGTTCTGCAGTAACAATGGGAGAGACTTTGGATTTATTAGAGAAATTGTATCAAGGGCTTGTTTAATTATGAGAGAGGGTCATGGAAGGACAAAATGTAGTATGAGAGCGAAAGAGATGAAGTAGATGTTTTTATTGACAGGGAATGCTGAAAAAGTGGTGTTTCAGCAACAGGAAAAGAATAGAAAAATGTTTGTTGAAGAGTGATGTTTTAACAATGGAAAATACTGCTGAAGAAATGGTGTTTCAGCAGTGGAAAAATGTTGTTGAGCAGTGGTGTTTCAGCAATGGATAAAAAGGTTGAAATATTGTTGAACAGTGGTGTTTCAACAATGGGGAAAAGGGTGAAATATTGTTGAACAATATTGTTTCAGCAATGGGGAAGATGGGAAAAATGAGGAAAAATGTTGTTGGAGAGTGATGTTTCAGCAATGGGGAAAAAGGCGAAATATTGGTGAATAATGGTGTTTCAGCAATGGGGGAAAAGGGTGAAATATTGCTGAACAGTGGTGTTTCAACAATGGGGAAAATGGGAAAAATGAGGAAAAATGTTGTTGGAGAGTGATGTTTCAGCAATGGGGAAAAAGGAGAAATATTGTTGAATAATGGTGTTTCAACAATGGGGAAAGGGATAAATATTGTTGAACAGTGGTGTTTCAGCAATGGGGAAAATGGGAAAAATGAGGAAAAATGTTGCTGGAGAGTGATGTTTTAGCAGTGGGGAAAAAGGCGAAATATTGCTGAACAGTGGTGTTTCAACAATGGGCAAAAGGGAGAAATATTTTTGAACAGTGGTGTTTCAGCAATGGGGAAAAGGGCGAAAAATGAGGAAAATGTTTGCTCAAAAGTGATGAAGAAAGAGGGAGCAGTGCTTCACAAAATGAAGCTTAGATCTTCTTGAAGTAAGATTGTCCTTTCTTGGTAGGCATTTTCTTTGATCGAGAATATGCAAAAGAATCAATTGTAACATGCCATTCCTTGACAGGGATTATTAGTAAAAGAAATCTAATCTAATACTAAAGGGATTAAATTCAGAAGAATTAATTGCAATGAGGGGTAGGAGGCCCCTCTAAAAAGAGATAATGTGAGTTTTCCACACATGTGGCCTTAAAATCTTCTTTGGAAATGGGGCGCTGGTACAAATGGAGCCAATGACCATTCACTAATAACGGTGTTTTAGAGTCATCAATTGTGAGGAGCCTTACTATTCCATTGGGGAAAATAGTGTCCACTTCGTAAGGTCCAAGCCATCTTGTACGTAGTTTCCCTTGAAATTCTTTAAACCAAGAATCATACAGTAAAGCCCAATTACCTTTTTGAAATTGCTTATGCTTGATGGTTTTGTCATGCCATTTTGATCTTTGTTGTTGAATCATAGTTGTCTGATGAATGGCATCTAGTCTTTTTTCATCCAATTAATTAAGCTGTTGCAACCTGGTTGTCTATGCATCGGTCAAATCAAGGTTGACAGCTAAAGCAGTCCTTAACGTTTCGATTTCAAATTCCACAGGAAAGACGACACTTTTTCCATAAACTAATTCATAGGGAGAGAATCCTGTAGTATTTCTCCAGGTAGTTCTGTAAGCCCATAATGCTTCAGGGAGCCCGTGAAACCAATCCTTTTTGTTTTCCTTCACTGTTTTTTTGAGAATGTATTCTATTACTTTATTTGTGCTTTCCACCTGTCCATTGGCTTGCGGGTGGTATGGTGTAGTCATTCTATGATGAATATGATATTTTTGAAGGGTGGCTTTAAAACCGTGAGAAGTGAAAGGAGGTCCTTCATCTGTAACTAATTCTCTAGGCACTCCAAATCTGATAAAGATGTCTTCAAATAGAAAATATAGANTCTCTATGGAGTGCTTTAGCTGCCACCCATTTGGTCATATAATCTGTGCAGACCACTATATAAAAAAATTTATTGGATGGAGGGTTAATGGGTCCTACAAAGTCTAAGGCCCATCTTTCAAATGGTTCGAGTACTACCTGGGGATTTAATGACATTTCATCTCTATGATTAGGTTGACCCATTCTTTGACATCTATCACAGGCCTGAACATATTTCTTTGCATCTTTAAAAAGTGAGGGCCAATAATACCCCATCTTGAGAATTTTATGTGTTGTTCTCTTATCAGCAAAATGCCCTCCACAAGGGCCATCATGACAAGCTTTT
>SNQJ01S0111219.1:0-14112 GCA_010110895.2 Picea sitchensis | reverse complement strand
GAAGACAGAAATGTGAACATTGCCCTTGAAGAGCAGTTGATGGCCATGAAGCAGGAGAAAGACCAGCTTCTTGAAAGGTTGCATGAGATGGAGATTCAACTCCATGAGGCAAAGGAAACCCTTACCAAGTACGTGCATGAACATAAGGTATGCAATGTTAGTTTATCTTCTAATTCCTCTCAAGATGAATGTTTTGGTGGTTTTGAAAATCACACAAGAGGAATAGGGTCCAAATTATTGTTAAAAATGGGCTATGAAGGTAAAGGTTTGGGAAAGCATGCACAAGGCATTGTTGAGCCTATTGTTGTTGAAGAGAGACCTATGTATTGTGGTCTTGGATATGAATGAAGAAATGGAGCAAATTCCAAAGTCGAGGAGACAAGGGAAAAAGTTCCAAGCACAAACTTTGTTTCAAGTTCACCTCCTCAAGAAGGCTTTAAAGGTGAAAGTTCAAGAACTTTTGTTGAAAGTTCAATCTCTTCAGCATGCAAGGCTTGTGTTCAAGCTGAATGCAAATATGTGAAACAAGAAAGTTGTGACAGTAATGAGGACAAGAACAATGTTGTTGGTCTTCAAAGGAGAGCTTGTAACTCTTCAAATTCACCTCCTCAAAGAGGCGATAAAGGTGAATGTTCAAGGTATAATTCTGCTTATCATTCAGTTGCATTTGATTATGTTAAGCATGATAAATTTATATGTAAAAATGGAAGAAAAGATCCATGTACATATTGTGGTTTATATAACCATCATGTTTCAAAGTGTTGGAAAAGATTGGCCAATTTCAGGAAACTTTATAAGAAAAGACAACGTGAAAAGAGGATGCAAAAGATTTGCACTCATTGTCAGAAGCGGGGTCATCTCATTGACCAATGTTGGACATTGCATCCAACCACTCATCCACAGCACAAGAAGCAGATGGATAAAGAGTTTGGCAAGAATGGAAGAGGAGATTCCATCATCAATGTGAGTCAAAATGATTCACAAGAGGACGATGTTCAGCCGAAAAAGTCATCATTGAGTTGGCTTGGTAAGAAATGGTTGGATTTCTTGAGCAAGTAAAGCTTGTATTTTTCTATTGTAAATGCACTTTTCAGCGTTATGTGTGCATTTATGGGAAGCATGATAAGTTGCAGCAGTTTATCACAACTTGCATGATGCAATTTGCATGTGAATGCAATTCATTTTGAAGGTATTTTTGTTGTTGCATCAATTCGCCAGGTAGGATGTAAAAGATGGATATGATGTTCACTTGTTGCAGCCATTTATCTTTTTCATTTCAACTCTTATGTACCCACATGTTTTGGGTTATGTACTTATGTTTGTACTGGAAGAAGAGTTGAAGAGTCATGAATATGCATTTGTTTTTATGTATGTGTAAGAAGTAAACTTGGTGATGGTTCATCATGAGTGATTCATGATTGTGACATGATTGTGTATCATGTTTGTCGACTTATCAATTTGGGAAGGTCGATATGTTTCAAATGAGTCTCGACTGGTGTTGATGATTTTCTGACGACTATGTTGTGTCGATCATGCTGTTCGACTTGTGTTTAGTCGATGGTGTTTATTGACTTGAAAGTTGATTTTGAGTACACCATGATGCAGGAAAATGCCATGTATTTTGATGAAGTACAAGATGTGACAGTTTGTTTGAAGAACAAAAGATTTTGTTGACATCATTTTTCAGTCTTGTATAATTTGTTTTCAAGATTGATGGTTTTCTTGGCTTGTGACAAGATGTCGCAGGAAATTTTTTGCAGCCATTGGAGAGTTGATTGTGTTGACGTCAAAGAGTTCGCAAGAGGGACTTGATTCTCAGTGGGCAGGTTGGCAGTCTTCCAAGCACAGAGAGAACAGTGGGTCAACAACAGCCAGAGAGCAGTGGTTGAGGGACATAGTCAGTTGCAGTGCACGGCATGTCAAAGTATTCAGGTGATCATCGAAAAGATTTTGATATAACTTGAAAGAAAACAGATGATCATAATCTTTTGTGAGACCAAAAGCCTTTTAGTGGGAAGGTGTGATCAAAATCTGGACCAGGGGTCAAATTTTAGCTCAAAAATCAACGTTCTCAGAATTGACTCAAATCGGACATGAGTGTAGCTCTCGTCGTCATGAACCCAACGTAATTTGTTTCGTCTCAAACGAACATCACGAGTGAGAGATATCGTGATCTATTCGCCAAGACAAATAGACAAAAAATTGATGTTGACTGTACCTATCCATACATTCCATACAGTCTGTACGATGACGTGTCAGGTGGATGATGTGGCAAGCATTCATTGGTTAGCAGTTGGTGAATCATGGAGTGACATGTGTCATTTGTGTGGTCAATGAGATGAGGACACGTGGCCCAATCCATGGGCGCCACGTGTCCCTCGTTGACTGGTTAATGGTTGTTGTATAAAATATATGGGAGTCCACGGGGTTCGACCCCGGGACCTCCCCCACTATACAAAGCCTTCGCCAACCTCCACTAACCATTATGCCGCCGAATGTTTCTTGTTATATATGTCTACGCATATATATTTAAGTTTGTTCATTGTATTAAATGGAAAGGGGGGCAGGCCGGGGCTTAGCCCCGACCCATGGTTCCATTGAACAACATATAACCGTGCTCTATATATATTGGCCGACCGTTTGCGCGTGGGTTAAACATATGGCCCGTGGCTTTTTAAACTTTCATATAATTGTGTATATAATATATGTGCGCGGGTGACTCGTCGACAATTCACCTCTTCACGCCCATCATGATAGAGCACATTGTGCTTGAGTGTTGGAGGTATTACATTCTCCCCCACTTGGAATTGTTGAAGTCCTTGATCAAAATCTGGACCAGGGGTCAAATTTTAGCTCAAAAATCAACGTTCTCAGAATTACTTCAAATCGGATGTGAACGTAACCCTCGTTGTCACGAACCCAACGCAATTTGTTTCGTCTCAAACAGACGGCGGGAGCGAGAGATATAGCGATCTGTTCACCAAGACAAACAAGCAAAAATTTGATGCTGACTGTACCTGTCCATACAGTCCGTACAGTCCGTACGATGATGTGTCAGGTGGATAACATGGCAAGCATTCATTGGTTACCAGTTGGTGAATCATGGAGTGACACGTGTCATTTGTGTGGTCAATTAGATGAGGACATGTGGCCCAATCCATGGGCGCAACGTGTCCCTCATTGACTGGTTAATGGTTGTTGTATAAAATATATGGGAGTCTGCGGGGTTCGACCTCGGGACCTCCCCCACTATACAAAGCTTTCGCCAACCTCCACTAACCATTATGCCGCCTAATGTTTCTTGTTATATATGTCTATGCATATATATTTAAGTTGGTTCATTGTATTAAATGGAAAGGGGGGTGGGTCGGGGATTAGCCCCGACCCATGGTTCCATTGAACAACATATAACCGTGCTCTATATATATTGGTCGACCGTTTACACGCGGGTTAAACATATGGCCCGTGGCTTTTTAAACTTTCATATAACTGTGTATATAATATATGCGCGCGGGTGACATAACATTACAACTGTTGACGTGGGTTATACCATATAACCACGATTTTACATATGACCAAGAGCGCGGGAGGTTAGTTGCACAATTATAACGACTTAACCACTTCTTTGCTATGCGCGAGGTCATATGCGCCATACGCCCAGGTGCCGAGGCGGTTAGGGGCTGGCGCGCCCTTAATCGTTCTACGGTTTTCACCGTTGGTGCGGTTGCGCCCGATGTTGGGTTTTAACGCATTTTGGGAGCGTGTTCTTGGTTGAAGCACACAGAGGTGCATTTTGGTGAACCAGTTTCAGCAAGGTTTAAGGAGAAAAATGGCAGGAGGCCTAACTTCTTCATCTTTTGGCTGATTGAGGTGCCGTAAAAGCCTAGCTAGGGGTTTTTGGACGTCTTGAATCCATTGGTTTTGTTATCAAGGCCATTTGAAGACTTCTTTTGCAGGATTTTATCCATTGAATTTTCAGCAAGCTCAAGGGAGCTTGAAACCCTCATTGATCGAGGACATGTTTTGGTGAGCCTATGTTTGTTTTCTGTGATTGAATAATCATTTTTGGCTAATTGATATGCTCTGAACACATTGGGACAGGTTTCAAAGGCTTTTGAGGACTTTTATAGGTTTTTTTGCCAAAGAGAAGCTCAGGGAAGCTTATGGCCACATGTAGAAGAGGTCATGCCCGGATGAGCCATGATCCGTTTTCAGAGTTCTATTAGTCATTTTTGGGGTTTTTATGTGTTCTAATCTTAATGGTGTAGTCTGTTTTTCCATTGGAGTTGAGAAAAATCCTGTAAAAGAACTTTTGACAAATTAATCCCAGAGAGCCAAGTCCATTGATGGAGGCTCAAGGAGATGTAGCCCGGAGGGGGGTGAACTCCTTTATCATGTTGTGATTGTTATGAGTTTGATGGTTTATTTTCTACAAGTTGTGTTGTTGTGTATTTTCTTAAAGTACATATTTAACCATCTAAAAGAACAATTCCTCACACATAAACATTTACAAGAAGATGCATGAACTTAACACATAATTTTATCTTGCATATTTAAACACATGGAGCAAGGTCTTGTAAAGTTTGTTTAATGAAGTAGAGGGTGCTTGCATAGCATAACAAGTCAGCCTTCTATTTTCGGATCAGTCCTCGTTAACATGGCCCCATCAACTTAATCGATGAAAGGGGTATTAGTGGGGGTGAAGAGAAAATTTCATGATGTCCATTAGAATGATGCTCTACTACCATTTATCGTTGCGATAGTGGTGAAGAGCTCTCCAACCCTTCATCAAAATCAACAATGAACAAGATCTAATACCATATTTCACAGGGATAGACTCGTTGCCCTTGAGTGTCCTATACCTTCCAGAGATTCTATTTGTCGACTGACACCAGTATGACCTCCCATCATGGGATTGACAAATAACCTGCTTGTATCATCCGAAATACGCCTCACCATCATGTCGTGGCGAACCCAAGAGAGGAATATTTATGTGTTCAAAATTTCAAATGCTTGTTTCAACATAGGCTATGCTACACCATCGCCACCCAACCATTGAAAACTACATGTGCCTTCCACCAAACCAAGCATACATTCACAACTGACTTCCCAACATTCAATTCTGTTATGATACATCTAAGTTGACTTGTGAAAATCACCAAAGATAATGTCACTTGTCGTAAGGAATTCACATACCTTCAATGCACATACCATCGATGTCTCCTTTCCATGGGAAATACACAATCTACCACATTCCCAAGTTGATACATCCTCCATCGAGAAGCCTAATATAGTATCTCAAAGGTTGGTCCCCTGTCCTACTCAACAATGCGCCCTCCTTGGTCCTCCCAGCCTACATGTTGGTACATTGTCCTGACAATCTCACAGACATCACCATCTCATAGACATCACCCATGAGTCAGCCACCAAGGCTACAAAAGTTAGGGCCTCCTCATGCGACTTTCCATTCATGTTCGATGCACCCTCTCTCAGAATCACCATGCATCTTTCCAAGTATGACCAACATGCCCTCCATCACACAAAATTGAGTGTGCCCTTAGCCAACTCATCGATCAGTCACATATCCACACCCGTCGTGATAGCGCGCGTCGTTCCTGAGCATTGGAGAATTGGAGGCATTACACCCTAGTCATGGATGATTTTAAGGATGGAAATTTATTTTAAAATGTAGAAACCTTGGTGAATCTTACTAATCCTTCATATGCCAACTATAAATGTTTGACAATATTTTTGTAAAAATATTCAAATTTCTAAGGATTTTATATAGTTTTTATAAAATTTTGGTGATTTTTAAGGTAAAATAACTTTATCCTATAGAATTTGGGCGAATCATTTTTAAAATAGTGAATCTCTTTTTTTGAAAAACTGTTGAAAATTAAACCATGAACGAAATTTAGCCCCTAAAATCATCCCTGAGGTCCCTATTCATGAACATGAAAGAAAAATCAAGAATATTCATATAACAACTCATAAAATGAAACCTAAATTAACTATTATAATGGAAAAAAAATCAGTTTCTTGGAGAGGTAAATGGCTATACATGATGAACAAGATGGGCCAAATCTAGAGCCTTTCACTTATGCATTGCCAGGGTACCACTACAATCGAAATTATTTCCTAATAATATCAACAGCCATTGATTAGGATGGATTCCTCGATATATATTATCATAATTACTATCTCAATGGTCTCTTAGAAATCTACCTCCAAAGTGATGGTTTTCTTACAAATGGTTTTTTTCAAATATGTGAAAGTCAGGTACCACTAAAGGAATTGAAGAATTTCTTTTTTTCATTTCAGCAAATACGTGGTGAATTTTCTAGCTCGGTGGTATAGTTCAAACGGTTGAGTTATTTTAATTTCATATACGTGTTTTTTATCTAGGTGGATATCGGTGGCCACCCACGTACTCAAACTGACTCACATGCAGTTTTCATTTTGGTAGTTATTTTCTTAGATTTTTGAGTCCTGTACTTTTGGGGTCGTTTTGAGGCCCTATAAAATGTTTTTTGGGCTTGCCACAGTCACACTGTAAATGAAGTCAAAGTGTGATTTTAAAATGTGTAGTCCTCGGATAGACATTTCCAACAAGATATTGTGTGCCTAAAATGGAGATCATATACAAAAGTTACAACCCTGGGAAGTTGATGTACCAACATACCTCAATAGGGCCCACATGGATTTTGGCACTTCATCTCCTAGGGTTAGGTTTTTGGATGAATAGGGTTTTGGAATTCATGTTTGATGTAAAACATCCTTTGGATCCTCATTGTACTCATCTTCTTACGAATGAGCACAACCATTATGTATCTTCTCAGAGATAAGCTGCCACCATTCTATCAAGCTTATTTCAGTCTGCATTTTACAGTTTCAGCATATTTATTTATTGAAGAGAATCCAAGTTTTATTGTATCTCTGTTATTGTTCATTGTATCTTTGTGTTAATAGCACAGATCTGTATTCATTTCATTGTTGTCATAAAATTCGTTCAGTGGTATCAAAGTGGTCTACACGGTATCATTCTTAGTGCATGTCCCTGATGAGGTCAGGGTATAAATATTTGGGTCTCAAGTTTGTTTCTCTTGAGGAAAAAATCTCTTGTGCACCCAAGCGACATTCCATGGTAGGAGAAAACAAAGATGACAAGACAAGAGATCATTTCAAGTTTTTTCTCAAGGAATCCCGCGTGCAATAGAAGAATGAGATGATGGATAGTTTTGCACAAATCCTTCGATGACTACCAACATGCGACACATATTCCTTGAGTAGAGGCATTGCCCCCTTAAAGGTACAAATCAACTTTGATATTCCCATATTTTAAGTTTAGATAGATGCAGATGTTGTAGATGAATGGTTGAATATGCTATAAGGGTATTTTTATGTCCATAAATTTTCTAATAGACAAAATATTACATTTGCGCTCCTAAAATTCACCCCCCATGTCAAATATTGGTGAGATAATTTTTGTGAGGAAAAGGTAACAGAGGAACCCTCATTATTTACAGTTTCACCCACTCGGGAGTCCTTCAGGGATGTTATTAAGGAAAAATACTACCATGTTGGAAGTTATGATAACATGTATACAAGATGGACCACGCTATGGTAGGAAAGGGACTAGAAACAGTGTCATAGTTCACAAATATCTTCCATACCTTGTGCACCAAGTTGTGTATCAAATATTATGAGAAATATGTTTTGCTCGAGTACTTCTGAGGTATTCATAGATACATCTAGACCTAAATGTAATTTTTGTACATCTCATCGTTGGGCGCGGCCTATCGATATACTGTCAAGATAGAGCATAAGCTTAAACAAAAGAAATGAGAGTTTGGGTCTGGGAACCCCTCACAATAGAAGAAGGTCAAGGGAAGCCCCATGCCAAAAAATAAAGGGCATAGAAAAGATGGACATCCTCAAGACAACCAGTCTAAACCGCAAACAAAGAAGGACAATGGAAAGACGAAGATAGACAACGGGAAGTGGTGCGACTGCCATAGGAGACCCTAGCATAAAACTGTTGATTATCAGTCAAAGAATTCATTGGTGGCTGAAGTGAAATCTATGAATCAAATTCATGTTCCGACTCTAATTCGGAACCATAAAAAGTGAGATGGATTATTGATGTGGAAAACAGTGCCACCGTTTCTACCACCAAGATCTGGCCCAGTGAACTTGATGAGCCAGAGGAAGGCGAGAACCTCTTTCATTCAAATATGTGAGCAAAGGGTACTACGCTGCACGTCATTGTTGATAGCAGTAGCCATAAGAACCTCATCTCAGCAGAGGTCATCAACTGGTTGGCCCTGCTGACAACGCCACACCCACAACCATACACCATCGGATGGCTACACCAAGGAATTGATCTTCACATTGGCCAATAGTCTCGATTGTCCTATGAAATCAAGCCCTTCAAAGATGAGGTAGTGTTTGATGTTTCTCAGTCATTATATCCAAGGAGATCAAGCATTAGATCCAAGAAATGCTCCAAAAGGGGCACATTCGACCTAACTCATCACCTTCCAATTGAGCTTGTGGAGAACAAAGACGAGACCTAGCGACTCTACATCAATTACTGGGCCCTAAATAAAATCACAGCAAGGAACCGATACCCGATTCCTTGAATCGAAAATCTCCTTGACTAACTAAACGGGGCTAAATACTTTAGTGATATTGATCTGAAGTATGGCTACCGTCAGGTCCCAATAAAGAAGAAATATGTATGGGAAGTTTCATTTAAGTCCAAAGAAGGTCTTTTTGAATGGCTTGTCATGCCCATTGGTTTGACAAATTCCGCAAAAATTTTCATGAGAATGATGTATGATATCTTGCAGCATTTAACAAATTATTTTGTGGTGTTTTATCTAGATGAAATCCTCATCTACAACAAGAATTCCACGGAACACATTCAACATATTTAGCAGGATCTGCACACTTTGTGACAACACAAGCTATATGAAAATTTTAAAAAAGGTTCCTTCATCATGCACATGGTCCAGTACCTAGGCTACATTGTTGATGAGAATGGGGTGCATTTGGATCCAGCCAAGATCCAGGTCATTTGTGACTAGCCATCCCCAACCACACTTAGTAAGCTTCATAGATTTTTAGGTGTTGCCAATTTCTATCACAGATTCGTGTTGGGATTCTCCCATATTGCATGGGCCCTCCACCCAGTAACCAATGGTGGTCGTAAGGAAAATTTCATGTGGGGCCTATCACAATAGAAAGAATATTATTATTTGAAGCAACGCTTATGATCAGCCAAAATGCTCTCATTAATCGACCTGCAACAACCCTTTGAGATAGAGATATATGCTTTATACTATGTTGTGGGCACATTTCTCTCTTAGAAAGAAGACCCCATGGACTATCATAGTGAGACAGTATCAGATTTCATTCATAAGTACCCTACTTACAACAAACAAATGTACTCCATTATGCAAGCCTGCCGCGAGTGGAGGTAATACATTCTTGGGAAGGAGAATATCATCCACACCGACCATAAGCTATTGCAATTCATGCAGACATAGGGCAAATTGCAGAATGACCTCCATCAGAAGTTGTCCACATACTTGCGGTAGTTCCATATCAACATCAAATATAACATAGGATGCACAAACCGTTTCGTTGATTTCCTTAACCACCCTCCAGTAGCAACACTCACTATGGTGTTAAAATTTTGTGGCCACAAGACCTTCACATGGCCCCAACTCTATGAGAGAGATCCTGACCTCACCGCCACGTACCATATTCTAGGCGTAAACAAAGTTGTTATTGATTTCCATCTTCATGATGGGTTTTTGTGACATATGGGCCATCTATGCATTCCATCAAACGAGCAAACGAAGATGATTTGGGAATCACACTACAGTCGGGTGGAAGGAAACTTCGGTGTAGAAAATACAGTGGAAGTGTTGCAACAACATTTTTATTAGCCGAAATTTCGAGAGGATGTCAGCAAGTATATCAAGTCCTTCACTTCCTGCACCATTTCCAAACTGGATATGAAGAAACAAGGCAAGTACACCCCTCGGGGAAATGACTGTGTTATTTTGGTGGTTGATTGTTTTTCTAAAATGGCGATTATTTCCGCCTACAAGAAGAGCATCATAGCAGGGGCCACTCCCAAGATCTTCTTCGAACAAGTGTGGGTACATTTTGGGATACCAAAAACCATCATCTAAGATCAGGACAGTCGGTTCCTTAGCACATCCTAGTCGAGAATCTGGTCACTGCTGGACACCAAGCTCACAAAATCCACTTCCTTCCACCCATAGAAGGATGTCCAAACTGAGCTCATCAACTGGATGATCGTGCATACCCTACACATGTACAATTCCAATCATCCCTGCACATGGGATGAGAGTCTTCACTATGTTCAACAAAATTACAATAGAGCCATACATAGCTCAACCGACCATAGCCCCTTTCAGGTGGGGTTGGGATTTCAACCATTGGGTCCCATGGATGTTGCACTATCCCTTGCGGCCACCCAGGAAGAATCGTCCCATGCTCAAACTGAAGTGGACAAATCTACCCAGTTCGTTGAGAAGATCTAGGGAATTCGCCAATAGGTTCAATATATTTTACAGAAGTCCAATGCCAAGTACAAGAAGAGCCATTATCAACACTAGGTTCCACACAAGTTTTAGGTGGGAGATAAAGTTTGTTTTAACTTGCAGAAAGAATGCCTTATGGGGCCCCATAATAAGTTTTTCCCACTGTGATATCAACCTTACACCATCACCAAGGGCATGGGAGAAAATTATTTTTATCTAAGCAGTACCCCCTTCCTTGGCTTGTACCCATTATTTAATGCATACCTCCTTTGGCCATATTTTCCACCATTATTGGACACCTTGCAGATAGCAGAACAATTGACACCAAGAGAGCTCAACCTTGAATGCATGGACCATGCATCCACTGATCATATCATGGATATACATATCAAGGAAACTCTTCAACATAGGATCCATCTTTATCGGGTTGTCAAAGCAAGGGAACTCCTACACCAAGGAAAGTGGCTCACCCCTGGCCAAATTCAACATAAATTTCCTCTTTTGATGGGGGAAATCAATGCAACGAAGACCATTTCTTCCTACGGTATAGGATTTATCTAGGTGGATATCAGTGGGAAACCACCTATTCCAACTGGATCACATGCAATTTTCATTTTAGCAGTTATTTTAGTAGCTTTTCAGGTGATGAACTTTCAGGGCCATTTTGAAGCCCTAATCAACATTTTTGTGCTTTCCACAGTCACACTATAGAAAAAGTTAGAGTGATATGGAGTAATGTGTATTCCTTAGATATAACTTTCTAATGGGCTATCACGCGCTTAAAAAAAAGATCATATGGAAAAGTTACGACCAGGGGAAGTTGATGTACCCACTTACCCCAAGGGGGCCCAGATTACTAAAAGATTAAGCGAGACGAAATGTCAATGCGGCTAGGGCCTAAACCCTAGTTGCCTCCGCTCTGGTTTTTCGATTGCAGGGGTGTGGATCTTCGTCTGTAGTAGCCGAATAGGGTTCCCCTTGCCTTCTTTGCAGAGCGTCCCTCCTGTGTTTCGCCTGCATTTTTTGCTCCGTGTTCTTGTTTGTTGGTGGTCGCCACCCTGCTACGATGGCCCTAGATCCGTCTGTCGAGATGGAAAAAGATCCTTTGGAAGCATTCAAAGAGTTAGTATGCTCGACAGGACCTAAATCCAAGCCTTCTCTCTCGTCTAAGTTTGTTAAGAAGATGGAGGAGATCCCTTCTCTGGAGCTATCTCCAGAGGAGCCTTGCAATCTTGCCCTCTTTCTAGCAGAAAAGGCCCTCATCAGAAAGTTTACGGGGTTATGGCCCAGCCCCAAATCGGTGGAGGCATGGATGGATGATCGTTGGAAGTCGCTGATACAGGGAAAAGTTTCTCTGTGCGCAGTAGGTAGGGATTTTTTTGTCTTCAGTTTCTCGAGGACAGAGGACCGTGATCTAGTTTTTAGATCTGGACCCTATTTCATGGGGTCGAGAGGGTTGTTCTTAGCCCCCTGGACTCTTGACTTCAATCCTGGAGCCAATATCACCGCAGCCCCTATTTGGGTTAGGCTGCCTCATCTTCGCTTGCATCTCTGGGGGAAAAGATCTCTGGAGGACATTGCAAATAAGCTTGGTCGTTTCCTGGATAGTGTGGAGCCGAAAGGGGATCAATTTACCTGCGCTCGTACTTTTGTTGAGGTTAACCTCGAGAAAGGCCTTCCGGAAGCCATTAAGCTCTCCCTGGGGGAATTGTGCCATATCCAAGAGCTGGACTATGAGCAGATTCCTTTTAAGTCCGTCTCGTGCCATGCTTATGGTCATTTCGCAAAAAGATGCCCCAAAGCCTATGAGGACCCTGGACCAGTCAAAGAAGATGATTTTCAGCCAGTATCTAACCGACGAAGGCAGCCAAGGCGAAATGATCCACTACCCCAGGCTCTGAAGGCCACTCATTCTGCAGAGGCAACTCTAGAAAATAAAAACAGCTTTGATGCGCTGAAGGAAGAGGAAGATCCTCCGGCAGACGAAAGCCTTCCAGATTCCACCCCCCCATATTCAGTAGCAGCGAGAGAAATTTGGGCTTCAGATCCAGAACCCTCTGCCCCTACAGGTCTGGTTGTTTCAGTCCCCTCTAGCGGTTCTGTGGAAACTTCTGAAACTGAAGACAATTCAGTTCTGTCTCCACCCCTTACCCGAGGGCAAAGGACCAACAAAGCGCGCAGAGAAAAGGAGGCAGCCTCCAACATTTCTTTAGGCTCTCAGAAAAAGATGGATCCCTACTTTAAGGGGAAAAATTCATCCCCCTCGGTTTAATGCTTTTCTTCTGTCGTCTACTGTGCTCACAGTTTGTGAGAATTTACTCATGTATGCATTTTTTGTCATTTTCTCGAATTAGCTAGAGAAGCAGATGGGATTGGTCTCCCAAGACATTCACAAGAAGGTTGGCAGCACTGTTAGAGGTCACCAACCTTCTTCAACTTTGTAACTTTCTGATTCTGGCTTGCCAGAATGCCGCTTAAAGCAGCCTAACCGTTCCTGTCAAAAAAAAAAAAGGGGGTCCACATTACTTTTAGCGGTTTGTCTCCTAGGGTTAGGTTTTTTTATGTATAGGGTTTTGGAATTCATGTTTGATGTAAAAAGGTCTTTGGAGCCTCATTGTACTCATCTTCTTGTGAATGAGCATAGTCGTCACATCTCTTCTTAAGGATAAGCTGCACCATTCTAGAAAGCTAATTTAAATATGCATTTTATAGTTTCAACATATTTCTTTATTGAATAGAATCCAAGTTTTATTGTATCTCTATTATTGTTCATTGTATCTCTTTGTTAATAATATATATCTGTATTCATCTCATTCTGCTCATAAAATCCAGATCAGGTTTCGAGGTTGGTAGCCCAGGCTAGCATCCTCTATTGCACGTCTCACTCAATTTCCTTACACATGTGCTTTGTATTTTTGGATGAGGCATTCCTTGGAGAAAAAATATCATGGATTTTCTATTAGATATCAAACCATAGAAAAAATGGAAGCATGGACAAAAATTAGACAAAATTGAAGGCAATTCCCAACTACCTAAGGAGTACAAACTAAAAACCTCTTGTAATTTGCCACAAAGATCTATTTTCCTTGCAACCACATCCATTTTGGGTAGTGTTCTACATCCCAAATTATTGTAGAATGGGTATAACATGTAATTAAAAGTCTTCAATGGAATGTGATGTAAAACCTTGCAAGGGTTTTAGCTTCTCCTTCTGCCCGTGTGAAATTGTTGTTTCTGATTTCAACCACAAAGTCAAGATTTAAGAGAGAATTGGTTGGCTTACCTTGTGAGGCACTCTGATTGAGTGGTTGGATTCATATCTCCCCTATTTCTAGCATATTTTTTGATCGGATTTAAAAAAAAAAAAAGTGGAATGTGTTCTACATGGTTGTATTATACATACTACACATATTCTACTATTACATTATAATATTACACTACGACATTTGCATGGGTACTTGAAAGTGTTGAATAAAGGACAAATAATATTAAGCCTCCATTGATAATGATAAACTCATCATCCATTATCATC
>SNQJ01S0111218.1:9275-28839 GCA_010110895.2 Picea sitchensis | reverse complement strand
AAAATTCATTTCTCCTCAACCATGAAGATCCACGTGACGTGCCACATACCACCGGAAACAACATGATGTATACTATCCATCCATGGGTGTTGTATCTGCATGTGCATTTTCCTTCATGTCCAAATACCTTTATCAATCGTGCAGTTCAAAACCCATGACTAGGGTTGACATCAACGAAAACAACCATTCTTCTAGGGTACCAACAGTTACGACACTGAGAATTTGAGGTACCAACTTACCCATAGGGGCCCACATAAATTTTGGCATTCCATCTCCTGGGGTTAGGTTTTTGGATGTCTAGGGTTTTGGCATTCAGGAGTAATGTTAAAAATGCCTTTGGAGTCTCATGGTAATTATTTTGCTTAGACGGATGTGCATAGAAACCACATCTCTTCTCATAGATAGCTACCACCATTCGAGCAAGTGTTTCAGTTATGTAGTTTTACAGTTTCAACCTATTTCATTTATTCAATTGAAGATATTTTTCACTGGATATTTGTTTTGTTCTTTATATCTTTGTGTTTATTGTATTCAGTTTGTTGCTCAGTTCATTCCACTCCTAAATCTGGATCACCATGATGTGTTGGGTTTATTTGTTGAAAGAGAAATCTCAGGTTTTTGAAACTTTTAAGAATTTTCATTTATGGATTACAAATGAAACTCAACTTAATATTGGAACTCTATTATCATATAATGGTGGCAAATACACATTTAATGAATTTTAAAAGTACTTGCAGGATAATGGTATTAAACATCATACCACTGTCCCTTATACTCTGCAACAAAATGGTGTGGCAAAATGCATGAACGAAACTTTTTTAATATGATTAGGTAAATGATGTTTTTTCATAATGTTAAGTTGATGTTTTGGGGAGAAATAGTACTTTGGGCTTTCAATATTAACAATCGATGTCCTTCTACTGCCATCAATAATAAGTCTCCTTATGAAATGTGGTATAATCATCTTCTTGTTGTTCAACATTTTAGAGTTTTTGTCTCTCCATGCTATGCCTTAATTCCTAGACAACAACACAACAAATTGGGTTCCATAAGTTGCAAATGTCTTTTCTTGGGGTATTCTAATACCTCTAGAGGTTATCGGTTGTATGATGAAGAAAACAAGAAATGTGTTGTTTCAAGAGATGTTGTTTTTCTCGAATTTGATAAAGATGCTTCTATTGTTGATAGACAACTCAATCATTTCGATAGACTCTCTTCCAAGCAATTATATTATAAATGGGATAATGGTATTTCACATCCTGAATGGCGGATTCATATTCTAGATCAATCTGTGGATTTTCCTTCCGTAACAACACCAAAGAATGAGGAAATATTAGTTGATAATAATGATTTTGATGAAGGAAAATTGGTTGATAATAATGTTTTTGATGAAGAAAATATGTATGATAATAATGTTTTTGTAGAATAAAAAATGGATGATAATAATGTAGAATCGTAATCTAGTCTTGAAGTACCTATTCTTAAAAATGATCCATCACCGCAACAATCAACACGTAGATCAACACAAACCAAGATAGTTCCAATAAGGTATGATGAATTTGAATTAAATTTTGTTGCTACTGTTAATGAACCTTCTACCTTTAAAGAAGATGCTAGTTGTAATGAATGGAAAGATGCAATGCAGAAAAATTATGATGCTCTTATTAAAACTGACACTTGGAGGTTGGTGGATCCTCCTATTGGCATTAAACCAATTGGTTGTAAGTGGGGTTGTAAAATTAAATATAGGTCTGACGGTTCACTTGATAAGCACAAAGAAAAACTTGTATCAAAGGGGTATGTTCATAAAGAAGGTGTTGATTACACATAAAAAATTGCTCCTACTACAAAATGGGGCACTATAGAACTTTATTTTCTCTTGCAGCTCAAAAATATGGAAAATATATCATATGGATGTAAAAAATTCTTTCTTGAATGGAGATTTAAAAGAAGATGTCTATATGTTACAACCAGAGGGTTTTTCTGTAACTAAAGGAAAAGAGGAAAAGGTATATAAATTGGTGAAATATTTGTGTGGTTTGAAACAAGCACCTCGAGCTTGCTATGAAACGTTAATTGAACATATTCTCAAGTTCAATTATAATCATTTCAATCTAGATGATGCAAATCTATTTGTTAAGAAAGTTGGAAGATCAGTTGTATATCTAGTTTTCTATGTAGATGATTTTCTTATCACAAGAAATAATGATGATTGTATAGCCTCTATTAAAAGCGAGTTGAAAAAAGTTTTTGATATGACAAATTTCGGATTACTACATTATTATTTAGGAATTGAAGTAGATAAAAAACAGAACAACATTTGTATTTCTCAAAAAAAGTGTATCAGAGAGCTATTGAGCGAATTTGGAATGTAGATTGTAATTTTCTTTCTACTCCAATGGAGCAGAATCTAAAGATCACTTCACATGAAGGAAATGCATTTGAAGATCCAACAAAGTACAAGAAACTTGTTGGAAGCTTGATTTATCTTACTACTACTTGTCCTGAAATAACTTTTTCTTTAGGAATACTTTCTAGGTTTATGCATCAACCTTGTGAAGGTCATTAGATTGTAGCAAAATGAGTGCTCAAATATTTAAAAGGAACTGAATAATATGGCACCAAATATTCTAAAGTTTCAGACTTCCATCTCAGTGGTTATTCAGATTCTGATTTTGACAGAGATAAAAAGCATGGAGTGTCTACTTCAGGGTATTTGATGAATCTTGGATCAATATCTATCACCTAGAGATCATGAAAGCAATCTATTCATGTTGGTTCCAAAACTAAAGCCAAATATGTTGTAGAATATCAAGCCAAAAAAGAAATCATTTGGCTTCGAAAAATACTTGAATACTTGCAGGAGAAACAAGTGACTTCAACACCTCTCTTTGTTGACAACACTTATGCAATATAATTGGCCAAGTATCCAAAATTCCATGATTGAACAAAACATATAGAAACCAAATATCACTTGATTCGACATCATGTTGAGGCCAAAACCATTCATATGACACATTGTTCTCTTTAGAGAAAATTGCAGATATATTTACTAAAGCATTGGGCAGTGAAAATTTTGAAAAATTCAGAGCGCAACTTGGCATGTCAGATGTCCTTTCAGATTAAGGGGGGAATGATAACTAATCGATCGGGTTGTAATTAGTTAAATAACTATAAATGTATTGTAATTGTTACATCACCTATATATTTACGTTGTTCATAACCATTTGAATAATAAAAAAATTTATTGTGCATTTTTTCTTTCATGAGCCTATTACAAGCATTTTTTGAAAAACCGGAACTCCACTCAATTCAAGAAAAGGGATTGTGGGTGTCTTCCATGAGATTCCACCTATCTCCTAGGGCTCTCCCCTACATTTCTACCACTTCTTGAAGTGGACCTTCTTTCCACCGAATCTCATTCTATCATTGTTTCATCCTAACTGTCTTTTTGCAAGTCCCCATAGCAATTCCATTCTATCATTTTTTCATCCTTAGTGTCTATTTTCATGTCCCCATAGCACCACAACATACAAAATATGTCAATCGCATACCTTGATTTCCAACATCGATACTACCTCCTTCGACCATGCACAAATTTCATTACGCAGAAAAAAAAACACTGCCCACTCAACTATATACATAGTTGAATCTCATAAGAGCACATTCTCCAAGATATCCATAGTGAAAAAGATATACCTTTTTGTTTCTCACCAAGTGGTATTTCACCACAACTTGCAATGCATCTATTCTTATAAACTAGGAAGAACAAATCTGCATTGGTCTCTACTAGATCAAAAGTGCTAGCAATGATGCTCATCAATATATGAGTAGGTTTCACATACTCTACTTTTGCACATTTTATTTCTCATCACCATGCATTAGAATCAATTTGTCCATTGTAATTGAAGCTCCACATAACCGCAATAAAGGGATACCTAGAGCACTTCCAGATTCACAATCATAGTGAGTCTTCCACACTTAAGGAAGAAATCTCACACAATAGAATGGTGCATTTTTATTTTCTTGTAGAATAAATAATACAAGTACATTTTTTCTTGGTATGCAAATTACTCAGAGGTCTAAAGGAATATTTCTTTCTGAGGAGAAATATCTAAGAGAAATGTGGAAAAGGTTTCAAATGGAAGATTATACACTTGTGATCACACCTATGGTCATTGGATGCAAGTTAAGCAAGGATGATGACTCACCTGATGTTGATCAGAGTTCATATAGTTCTATGATAGGCAGCCTGTTGTACATCACAACATCTTGTCCATACATAATGCATGTTGCTGGAATGGTAGGAAGGTATCAGTCTGCACCTAAACATAGTCATTTGATAATTGTCAAAGGAATATTTATATACTTAAAATGAACAATGAGTTATGGCCTATGGTATCCTAGGAATCAAAATTTTCAATTATCATTCTATTCAGATGTTGATTGGGCTAACTGCATGGATGAAAGGAAAAGAATGAGTAGAGTTGCATTCTTCTTAGGATATTCTCTTGTATCATGGTTGAGAAAGAAGCAAGGTTCCATTTCCTTATAGACTACAAAAGCTCAATACATTACAGCTACCCCTTGTTGTACCCAAGTATTATGGATGATTCAGACACTTGCAGACTTGGAGGTAAAATATATTGCACCGATCCCAATTCACTGTGATAATACTAGTGCAATTAGTGTGTGAAAGAATCCTGTATGTCACTCCAAGACCAACCATATACCCATCACATATCACTTATTGAGGGAACAGGTAACCAACATTGTTGTTTCTTTTCATTATATTCCATCGAAAGATCAGATTGTTGATATCTTCACTAAACTGCTTGCAAAATCTCAGTGTGAGTATCTACCCCAGAAGTTGGGTGCGACCCTGTTATGAAGTTAAAATAGTCTATTTGATCAGGGGGAGAGTTCTCATAATATATATAATTAGGGGGAGAGTTCTTATTATATCTATGATTAGGGGGAGAATAGCGTCACTTTTAGTTTTCTTTGACATTGATGTCAAAGGGGGAGAAAAATGTGTGGTATGGATGCTATAGTTGGAGGTCTAAGTAGAATAGTGCAACCTTTCAGGGTTGCCATCAATGCCAAAGGGGGATATTGTTGGCATGTTTACAGGAAGAGTGTGATTTTCATTGATGGCAAGAACAACAACGACAATGGAAAACAAGAAAGCAATGATGATAAAGAAATGATACTTATAAAATCTTCTAAGTTGGAAGAAATCGTAAGCTTAGGAGGAGAAACAATGGTCGTCATATCAAGCACTATGAAAACATTTTGGATCATTGGATTCAGAGGGCACGTGGCAGAGATACATGCAGTTCAAGAAATGTACGATTTAATGCTCGAGATAGGAACTCGTGAAGTCCGAGTTTGTGAATTGATCACAGCCCTTGATCGCAGAAATCCATGGACCATTGATCTGGTTTGGAGTTTGGAAATTGGGAAACAAAAGAAAGGATGCGATCTAATCTGAAAATTTCTAAGATGTTAATTCCCAATGAGATATGGACCATTGGATCGAGGAATGTTGTGGGCTGTCGATAGGATGAGAGTGGAGTTCGGAAGTTCAGACATCGGAGAAAGGAGAAGAGATAACTCGTAAAATATCTGAAGTCGTGAAGTCTTGATTCGTGAAGAGGATATATGGGCCATCGTATCATAGAGGATTGTGGACTATCGATCTGATACGAGCGAAGTTCGAGGATTCAGACTTCGAAATATTTTCAAGGAGGCTAGGAGAAAATCTTCGAGAAACTAAGTCGCGAAGTGCGAACTCGTGATTTGATCTGGACCATTGGATCATGGAGGGTCGTGGATCGTCGATCCGATGTGAGTGGATATTTGGAAATCGAGAATTGAGAGTTGGGAGAATGGAGGAAGCTACTTTCAGAAATCCAGAAACGTGAAATTTTGATTCATGAGAAAAGATCTATATCATTATATCAGAGGGAGTTGTGAGCCATTGATTTGGCAGTCATGAATATCAGGGAGTCAGGAGTCGGAAGGAAGATGGAAGCCAACTTCCAAAGTCGCCAAACGCGAAGTTCCAATTCACGAAAGAGGATCTAGACCATTAGATCATGGGATTCTTGGACCGTTGATATGAGGTGAGTGAAGTCAAGAGAAGGTAGGAGATATACTTCATGAGTTCCCGATACGATAAGTCTCGTAGCGCTCGGAAGTTGGGCCCCAGGCCATAACTGGAGGTCACATCAACAAAGATAGGGGAAGGAGATAGAATTTCCAGACTTTACTTTGGAGTTTGGGAGTCGAGAGAATCAAGGTGACTCGCATCAAAACCTCCGAAGTGAGAAGTCACATAGTGCCCTCTTGGTTGGCGAGTGGTCACATGGAGAAGAAACGTTGCACCTAGTGCTAGTTCTCGCAGGTGAAGTTCGCAAGGAGCTTCTTCAAGAAGATCTCCTGTAACTGTCAGAGAAGCTCAAGTGTAATAGAAAAGAGGAAGGATTTCACTGTCAGAGAAGCCAAAGAATATCAGGATAATGCCACTGATGACGAATAGACTCAGCATAACTGCCAGAGAAGATGAAGAGTTTCTAGTGTTATCTGGCAGAGGAATTGGAGTGATAAATATACACAGAACAGAAAAGAGTGATGGATTTTCATAGTTGTGCATGCATGGAGAAGGTAGTCGAGAGCAGGATTTGAAGGGTATAGAAGAGGCACAATGCATAGAATGCAAAGGGTGCACAGAGCATAAAACGCAGAAGAAAACCTTAACAGAGGAGGTAGAGGATACATCGAGTTGTAACAGATCAAATCACTGATAGATCAAGTAAGTAATTTTTATAATCAGGGTGGTAGGGTGGTGCTAAGGAGGACTGTGTTCCTTTGTTATTCAATTCGATGCTTGAATATTAGGAGTTGGTGCTAGAGAAAGTTGGGAGTTGGTGCTAGAGAAATATGAGATTTGGTGCTCTCTGCAAGTTGTAGCTTGCTATTAGAGGTTGTAACTTCATATTTGAGTTGGTGCACAAAGACCGTGGTGTACATGAAAGTTGGAGCTTGATTGACATCCTAAGAAGAAGAGGTTTTCTCCCTTTATGGATTTCCTCATGAAAATCAGTGTCTCTGTGTATTCTGTGTGATTGATCAAATATTGTATATATATTCATGTTAAGATATCAGAAACACATTAAATAATAATCTAGAAAGATTCAGAAAAGAACAGGAAAAGTTTCAAGATTATATATATATAACGGATTCACCCCACCCCCCCTCTCAGTTATTTTTCCAACAGATGCTTCGATGTTAGTTGAGAATATTGATTGGGGATTAGAGATTCCACTATTGTTTATTCACTTGGTTCGTACCATGTTTAAAACCCTCTTTTGATTTCCTATTGATATTTTAAGTGTGATAATGAGTCATTGATGAATTGGTGTAATTTTGTTCATTAAGATTATTAAATGATGCATTACTTGATCTATTGTCCTACATGTCTTGGTGTGATCATATAAGAACTATGAACTAGAGTCAATGGTTGTTTATCTTTAGTACATACAAGAGATATGTGTCCGCTAGCTACGCACATATACCCTACACATGTGCACTAGTACAATTAATTAATGTATTAATTATTAAAGTAGATTATTAACTATTTAATTGAATGTTTATTGATGATGTAAATTATATTGCATACAAAATATCTAGAAGCATTAAATACCTTCTTTGACTTTGATTGATGGTTGGTATGATGAATTAAATGAGCATGGTGGGTTGTCATTTACATTTTGGGGAAAATTGTCAAATTGCATTTATTAGCTAGCATGAGAAGAAATACTTTGCATTTTATTTATTTTTGTTTAATGAAATCCATTTATATTTTAGTTTTATTTTAAATATTTTCCCAAAAATATAGATAAGGGAGGTTGATGGATAATAATGAGCGCGGTTGAGGAGACTTTGGAAAGGGTGTATGGAAACTTGATAAATAGGGAGAAGAAGTGATGAGGAAGGGGGGGGAGGGAGGTTTGAGCATGATGAGAGGTTGTGAAATCTTTCGAAGATATATTTCTTATGATGGTTTTCTTTGAGCATTTGTTCTTTGCTATTCTTCGTTTCATGGACACGTAGGGCCAAGAAACCTTTCGGTTTCTTGGAGCTAGGAAGTTAGCTAGGCTCCTAGTTGGCTGGGAGGATTCTATTGTTTCACTCTGAGAAAGCAGGAAAAGAATGGTTGGAAGCATCTTCATACTACTAGAAAATCTGCATTGCAATTGATGAGCTTGAACAAACCATGGAGGATGTATTTTCATTGGTATTTTGTTGTACTTATGTTTAAAGTTTTAAATCTTAGAGTTAACATATGACTTAATTCATCATGTTATTTACAGTTATCATTGAGTAAATGCAAAAGAGTTGTGGAAATGAAAATCAATGAAACTATGTTAAATCAAAGTTTTTAATGCATATGTATTTAATGAGTGATTAATTTCCTAACATCCTAGATGGGTGCTAGAATATTTTCTTCATAACTGGATGGATACAAGTACTATTTTCTATCTTCTTCTCTACTTGTAACTCTTGAATTACTATATTGTTTCCACTTATTCATTTCATATGTCAACGGATTATCATTAATAAATAAAACGTTAGAGCTTTGGGCTACATTTTCCTCTTCCCTTGGCTTACTTCTTGTCAAGTTTACATCTTCTATACTCACAATCATAGGTTGGTTTCCTTGTTCTCTCCTCATCGCTTCAATCTACTTCATTTGTTTCCTAATATGAAGGAATTCGATTTCTAGGAGTTATTTCTTATCATATTCTACTTATTATCCATTTTCTTCCAACTATTCATCTACTTTCTTACTTAGACTATTTCTTACTTAGACTATTATATTCCTTTGATTTTGTAAACTACAAAGTTGTGTCTTCATTCTTTTCTACTACTGATTTTTTTTTTTCTTCAACTCCCTTAATTTATTCTACCATTATAGCATTATAAAGGTTGTACTATGCCTCCACTTCTATTCTAACATCTTCTTCATCCATTTATTTACTCTCTTCAAGTGAGAAATCCATCATATGCACAACTATATCTTCTTATATACTTGGAATCTTTTTGTTATCTTCTTACAATTCTGCTTCTGCAATTATCTTCAAATCATCCTCATCTACATCATCATATTATTTTCCATTGTACTAAACAATATTATCACCTTTTTTAATGTTTTTTTTCATAAAACCAACTTCATTTATCTACATTTTGCAAAATTTAATATTTGTGTTTCCCTATCATCTTTATTTCCATCTTCCCTCCCTTTCCTTTCAGTTGTATTATTTCTAAGTATCCTTCATGCCTCCATATTCCCTTCATATTCATTTCCATATTTTGTAGCTTCAATGTTTCTTTCTTTAGTTGACATTTTATTTCCATCTTCCCTCCCTTTCCTTTCAGTTGTATTATTTCTAAGTATTCTCCATGCCTCCTCCATATTCCCTTCATATTCATTCCCATATTTTGCAGCTTCAATGTTTCTTTCTTTAATTGACATTAGTTAAAATATGAATATATTCATTAATTAAAATATGAATATATTCAAGATACCTCTCCATTTCTTCTTTTACAATTTTAATAACTCCATTACCATATTCAAGGGTTGCCTCCTTATCCCTTGCTCCTACTACCATTGTATCATTTTCATGAACATCCTTATAATATCCTTATATTTCATGGACCTCTTCTTCATATTCATGCTCCTCATGTATGTAAGAGTCCTCATCTTCACAACTCAAAATTCCAATGTCAATGTTTTCACATCTACCCTCACCTTCAATAACTCTTAATGATATATTTTCTTCAATTCATTTAATGTGTTTTTCAATCCTCATCATCACTATTAAATTCTCAACATGTACTACAACATTGCTTATTGTTGCAAGGTCTTCATTCACTATTCCTCCTTTTATCTTCTTTTGAATTAAATACAGTTTCTTGCTCACCTACACCACTTATATTTCCAATATTATTTCTTTCTTTGCCCAACAGTACTTGATATTCACCTTCTTCTACTAGTTCTATCACCTCCTTAATTTTGATAACACTTTCTTTGATATGATAGTTTCAAAATATTTCCCATTTTCTACAATAGTTTTTTTTTTCATTGTTCAAAAACTTTCCCATTTTTTACAATAAGGTTTTTTCATTTGAAACATTAATAGAGATACTAGTTCTCACTTGAAACATTAATAGAGATACTTTTTGTCTACACGTAGACAATTACAAACATAAAAATTGTCATCATACTCAATTTTTTTCAAAGGCATGTCTTCTAAAAGGGGCTTCATCTTATGATTCACAATTAATGATTTATGCATCATTTGTTGCGTATGTGTTATATTCTTTGCATGAGTAAAATTTTTTTCCTCGGGAAATGTGTCGCATTTTTGTCTCATTTTTCATGTTTCCTCGATTTTTGTGTCCATTGTTGGGAGGTTTTTCAGCACATGGTTTTTGCCAATGGTTTTCTATTTCCGATTAAGGAATTAGGGTTGTTGACTAATCCAGGTCATTGGGTTAGCGTTTTGGATGTCGTTGGCTCTTATATGTATATTTTATTGTAAACAATGTATCACTATGAATGAATATAGAATAATGTTGGTTTTCTCAGTTAAATATATGTGTAATGTTTGTACTTTCCATTGTATATTTTATGTTCTTTTACAGAAAATCTGTTTGCAGTAAATATTGTACAAGGTTAAAATCTACATCACCATTTTCAGTTTTCTCTAGTAGTCATTCAAGGGGGTGAATCCATGAACATATTCTCCATTTTTAATGAAAAGTGGTAATTAAAATTGAAATTTCACATATTTTTAAAGTTGAATCATTCTAAACTCATATACACTCTATGAGCTTTGATATGTAGTAAGAAAACAATTTGTAGGGAAGGAATAAGTAATAAGTAATCAATTGGCTCAATCTCATCGAGACATACAAACTTTAGCCATACTTTATCACAACAAAATAATGCATTACTGATTTGGTGCACCCCCTCTCTTGGGATCTTCTGCCCCATTCTTTGCCTCGTGCTTGGGCAATACCCTTTGTGTGTTTACATGTCCAAGTTGCCCACATTCCCAACTAGTGTGACTCTTGGGTGTCGGAGTAACCCTAAATTTTTTCTCCTTGAAGAATTGGGTGAGGGTCTCCATTTCTTCAAGCCGATGAAGTTACAGGAGGGAACAATAAATAAATACTAATTAAATTGGAATTAAGAGATTAAACCATCAAGAAAAAACTGAGGTAAATATGTTCAAATAATAGAAACAAAAAAGTAGAGTAGAAAGGAAAGAGATTAAGCATGTAATTAGTGTTTGTAGGTATATGAAGAGAAATACCTTGATAAAGGCATGATGATAGATACTCGGGTTTTGAGGGTTATGGGGAATGAGGCATTTTTAAAAGATATGATCCGAAGAGGAAGATTTGATGGATTTGGTAACCAGATTAGTAATGATATTAATGGGGTTATTAGGAAGCGACTTGTAAGAGGAGGAGGAAATAAGGTCTTGGAGTTTGTATTCAGAGTCAGAGTTATTCATTATCATTGAAGTGTTACCTTTATCATGTTTTAAGATAAATATATTGGGGTTTTCATTAAGACAACAGATGGAATGAAATTTGTCTTTCATTAAGTTAGGTTTGGGAGGTTTGGAAAGATGAAGGATCCTTCTGCATTCCAACCAAATTTATTCAACTTCATGTGTTGGAAATTGATGAGTTATGGATTCAATGGAGAAAATAATATATTTAACAGGGATATGATGAGCGGCAAGGGTGAAGTTAAAACATTTATCAAGGAGGAGGAGAGAGAAAGAAATATTGATTAAAGAGTAGTTAAGAGAGTAAATCATGAAGAAAAGGTTGAGGTAAATATGATCAAATAACACAAAAAAACAAGTAGAGTAGAAATGAAAGAGGTTAAAAATGTAATGAGTGTTTGTAGGGAGAGGAAGAGAAAGATTGTTATAAAGGAACCAAGATAGATCTTAGGGGTTTGAGGGTTATGAGGAATGAGGAATTTTTGAATGACAGGATCCAAGGAGGAAGGTTTGATGGCTTTGGTAAGTAGATTAGTAATGATATTAATGGGGTTATTAGGAGGTGATTTGTACGAGGATAAAATATGGTCTTGGATTTTGTAATCATAGTTGTAGGTATGCATTATCACTGAAGCATTACCTTCATCATATTTTGAGATAATGATATTGGGTTTGTCATCAAGAAGATAAATAGATTGAAATATGTCTCTTGTTGAGTTAGGTGTGGGAGGTTTAGAAAGACGAAGAATCCTTCCGCAATCCTATCGAATTTCTTTAGCTTTGTGTGTGAGAAGATGATGCATTATGGATTCAATGGAGAAAATAATATCTTCAAAGGGGATACGATGAGGGGAAAGGGTGAAGTTAAAACCTTTCTCGAGGAGAAGGATATATGCTTTGATATAGACCGACCTTCTCTCCTTCTTGTTGAAAAATATTTCAAATTTTCCCTGGGGCCTCATTATATCCATGTTGCAAATATGATTTGCTCCATTGAATCCATAACGCATCATCTTCTTACACACAAAGCTTAAAAAATTTAGCAGGAGTGTCGAAGGATCCTTCATCTTTCAAAACCATCGAAACCTAACCTAACGAAAGACAAATTTCAATCCATCTATCGTTTTAATGACAACTCAAATATAATTATCTTAAAATATGATAAAGGTAACACTTCAGTGATAATGAATACCTCTAACTATGAGTACAAAGTCGAAGACCTCCTTTCCTCCTGCTCTTACAATTTGCTTCCTAATAACCCCATTAATATCATTACTAATATCGTTACCAAATCCATCAAATCTTCCTCCTTGGATCTTTTCTTTCAAAACTATCTCATTTCACATAATCGTTAAACCCCTAGGATATATCCGGGTGCCTTTATCTAAGTCTTTCTCTTCCTCTCCCTACAAACACTCATTCAATGCTCGATCTCTTTCCTTTCTACTCAACTTATGTTTTTTTTTCATTATTTGATCATGTTTAATTCCACTTTTTCTTCATGGTTTAATCTCTTAATTCTTCTTTAATGAGTATTTATTTCTTATTCCCTCTCCCTTTAATCATTTATTCTCTAAGCCATAATTTGTTTGTTGTTTTCTACTTTGTCCGTGACTTGCAAGACTACCCTGTGGTTGAGAAACCTAGACTCAGGACATCTAAGCCATCAAAATCACCCAGGGATCACACTCGATCTGAGCCACACCAACCCTTAACATGGATGTATTTTTGGTCCCTGTAGGTTTCGAACCGGTCACTTTAACATCACGAAGTGTCTTAACAACACACTCATTTCCTACACCTTAGGAACCTCTAAGCCATAATTTTTAGTTAATTTAAAAAAAAAAAAATATTTTACTTTAAACAAATGGGCCTTTTTCAAAAATTATCTCCTAATCTTAACTCTTTAAATCTACTCTTATAAGAATCTTCTCTTGTACTATGCTAGATTACACACTTTATTTCTAAAAATATCTACAACAATTATAAGGGAGTGTGAAAACATACAGACATGTTTTAATATTGTTCCGTAGATATTAAAGTTTTTTTTATATTTATGTTATCTAATTTTAAACATAATGTTATTTTGTAGATTACACTTTATTTTCAAAAATATCTACAACAATTATAACTAAGTATGAAAACAAACACACATGTTTTAATGTTGTTTTGTAAATACTAAAGTTATTTTCATATTTATGTTATCTAATTTTATACATAATATTATTTTTGTAGACCTTAAAGTTGTTTTTACACTTATGTTATTTAATTTTTAATAATAAAGTATAAGATAAAAAATTAAAAATAAAGATAAATTAATATTATTAATTTATATGTAATAAATAATTATTGAAAAATATATGATAAAATCTTCATATTATTAATGTAAAATAAATTTAATAATTACTTAAAAACCCTATTTTCTGTAATTTTTGTAAAAGGAAATCTTATACATAGAAATAATTGATATTAATTTGTTCATTTATATTAATATAAAAATAAATTTAATAATTATTTAAAAACCCTATTTTCTGTCATTTTTGTAGAAGGAAATCTTATACATAGAAATAATTGATATTAATTTGTTCATTTATATTAATATAATTTTTCATTATTTAATAAGTTAATAATTAATTAAAAAAAATTATAATAGATTTACATTAAAAAAAATTACACTTATGTTATTGAATTTTTAATAATAAATTTTAAAATAAAAAATAAAAAATAAAAATAAATTAATATTATTTATTTATATATAATACCTATTGATAATGGGCACAATTAATCATCTTTTAATCTAAAATTCTAATAGGATGGATAACAATTGAAGATGCTAGCATATTCTTAGTGGTCTTCCCAAATCAATGAATGTGATTTACTCTTCATAACTTCCTTGTATTTTTGAATGCATTTTCTGTCGGTTCAGTCCATTTCATTTTCTGGTTGTTTCATTTTATGGCTTTCAGCTTTTCTGTCCATGGGCTTTCATTTACTCGCTGTCCGCACTTTCATTTTTTTATTCGTACTTTCATTTTTTTTTGGCTGTCCGCTCACGCCTTCGCAATGAATTGTTCATGCATGAACATTTCCCTTTGTTATCCGTGCTATTAATAATGCATTGATTTGATTGCAGGCTGATTCTGATAAGTGTTATTTCCCGGCTTGGGCGGTCTCTATGGCTGTTGTTGGTAGAGAATTGGAGGTGATCGATTCGAGGCTTTCAGGTGATGATGATTTCGATGGAAAACAAGCTATTAGATTATTGTAGATCGGTTTTCTCTGCATCCAAGAAGATGCCCATAACAGACCTTCGATGAGAGCGGTAGTGCATATGATGGAAGGAGAGAAGGAGGTTCCTGATACCCCTTAGGAGGGTTTTCAATTTGCGACGGTGAATAGATTCAATCCTAATTCATGGCTTGTACTTTCCGGGGCCGCTGGTGACACCTTTCGGCGTTTATCAGCCACTAATTTGTGGCTGTGCTAGTATATAAATATTGAAAAATATGTGGTAAAATATTGTTATTATTAATGTAAAATAAATTTCATAATTACTTCAAAACACTATTTTTTGTAATTTTTGTAAGAGGAAATCTCATACTTAAACATAATTGATATTAATTTTTATTATTTATTAAGTTAATAATTAATTAAAATAATGAAATTGGGAAAAAAATTATAATATATTTACATACTACTAATTTCTTAATATCATTAAGCAAATGTGAAAAAGTGAATGTATTCATAAATGCAAAGAAGTTATGAATAATAAATGCCATTCATTGATTTAAGAGGACTACTAAGAATATGACTGCATCTTCAATTGTTAACCATCAAATTAAAATTTTAGATTAAAAGACCATTAATTGTGCCCATTTCCAATAAGTGTAAACTTTTCAGCTTAATAATATTGTCTAATAATCCATACTAATAGAAAAGACATATACACTCAATATTTAACAAAATAAATTGAATAATAAGCATAATTTATTGTATTTGTGAACAAAATAGTTAAAAGAATATACTAAACACTCAATATTTAACAAAATAAAAATAAATTGAATAATAAGCATAATTTATTGAATTTGTGAATAAAATAGTTAAAAGACTATACTAAAAATGTTTAAGAACATAGTCAATTATTACGGAAAGACATACACCTATTGACAATGGGCACATTTAATATGTTTTTAGTACTTAATCAGTTTTGTATGGACAAGATTAAATATTGTTGAAATATTCTTAATCGTCCCAATAAATCAATGGTTGTAATTTCAACCACTAACTTCCTCACTATTATAAAGATATATGTTTACCTGTTTATTTTTTTACTTTTACTTAATCATATTTAAAATTTACTATGCTGGCTAACTGATTGCCACCTCTGAGTGATTAACCTTTCATTTTCTAAAGAGCCCAAGTTTACCAACCATGATTTTTACTCCAACTATTATTTACTGAGTGATATTTTCCTGACTGGAGCTCTTACGAGCTCGTCTTACCGACCCAGAGCTCAATTATTTTCAGGTTGACCAGCCACGAGTGACTTGTGGCTCTGCTAGTATATTGAAACATCACAACATACTGGTTATCTATTCTATATATATACACCTTTATATTCAAACATCCATTGTTATCTTTAAATGAGAACTATTCGTGATTCGTGCGATGCTAATTATCCAAGGATTGAGGCATGCAATTCCCTCCGTCAAGAACGATCTAGTATATAAGTTAGCATCACATGAAAACCACCACTTTGATGGGTTCAGATGAAAGATATGGTTCACTGCCCGACGTAGCCTTTGATAATCTTGAAGCTGTCTTCCACTGCTCGTGTACTGGAACTTACGAACTGCAACGACAATATAAATAAAAGATGAGGATGTACGTTATAGTTGAAATAAGCAGATAGAGTGAGGCAGCAAAATATTGTCATTTACCTTAAATGATAGTTCTTGCGTTTTTGCATGAATGTCAGCGTATCCATATTCAGAGATGCGTATCAAACTCCAATTCTTTGACTGAAATAAAAGATGATTGGAAGTCAGTAATTAGAACTGTGTTTTTCAAATTATAGTCGACAACAGAGACTACTCACAGTGTTTTTAAATTTATCGAGGGAGAATCCTCCTGTTCCGATCACAACGTGCACGGGAGCGCTATATTTATCTGTATTATTATAAGTATCCATTCCATCGATGTCCTTTGTTGGTAATAATGTACATGCTTTTTCAAATACAGAGCATGTACGCTCGTAGTTGTGGACATGACCCCATAACGCCAGGTCGACCTGTTAACATCCACAAATTAGAATAGTAGAGACAGATCCCAGGATGAAATACTTAGCCGTGAGGCACAAATTCTAAGTTCTCTAGACTTGAGTTTGTGCGTTCACCTGGAATTCCATGAGAAGTGGCTCAATTGCACTGACAAAGTGATGATCCACAGTTGGGCTTACTAATTCAGATAGGCCAGGGTTTCCCGTTGAGTACATCGGCCTGTGCCTGGAATTCCAAGTCAATCTTAAGATTTTGAGGTATGGTGTTTCTGGTTTGCTTAACTACCAAGAACGATGAATAACCTAAAAAGGATGAATCGGCTCTTTCTGAAAAAATTTCAAACAACTATGAAATAATTGATAACATGGCAATTCAGTTCGTTAATTAAAACTAATAATCATGATCATCGATCATACATCCAGAATTTATAAAGAGCTTCATAGTCCTAGAATTAACCTGTAATCTGTAAGAATTAACTTCAAAGTAAGGTAAGAGTTAGTGCAACCTGTAATCTGTAAAAACTAACTGGAAATTAAAGGTATGATTTAGTACAAATTGCAATTAGACTGTCATTTCATTCATTAGTTGTTTTGGCCTAGTCTTACCCACAGAAAATAATCCATGGAGTTTGTTTGCGGTCAGCGGAAGCAAGGTCTCGCTTGATCCATTCATACTGTTGCGCCATTGTCATCCAAAGAAAAAACAGATATGATCAAAACTCTAGCTCTCAATTGCAACTCAACATTATAAAATACTTCAGTTCTCTAAATCTGATAAAAGAAATCTTAAGTCGTCTAAGGGCAGACAAATTTAGCACCTGTTCACTGCTTCTGCCCCAATTATGCTCTGTGGATATGACAGTGAAATGCACTGGTCCTTGACTGATTGAATACCATGGCTTGTCCTTCTCAGCTGTTGGCATATGAAAATATTTCTCGTAAGGAACTCCACATTCTCCACCCGAATCCGCTGTCTTATATTTTGATCCAGAGAATGGAAAATCTCTGTAAGGGAAGACACTAGGAAAAGAATTAGCGAAGCCCAATGTCATATAAATTCATATATCTAATCTTAGTGGTGTATAAAAGCTAGATGCATGATATGATCGTATAAATATAGAAATGGAAGATAAGATTTGGGTTTAATGGAGAAGAGAATTACCTTTCATGGTTTCCAATGGCAGTCATGTACGGCACCCGCGAAGCAACAGGATTAATCATCTGCAGAAAGTAGTCCCACTCAACCAGGAAACCTGTAGCATAGCTAATGTCTCCAATATGGAAGACTGAATCCACCTTTCCCTCTACCACTTTCTCTGTTATGGCTTCTATTACCCCAAGTGACCCCGGCTGGCCATATCAAGCAGAATATACACAAGCTATTCAAAATTCCTGGACACGAGTTTTTTTAGCTGTTATGGATTTAAAATTCATTTTTCCCTCGTAGAGAACAAAATCTATCATTGAAAGGAACCCGTCCAATGCTCAGTCCAGGAAAAATTTGGAAAAGCTTTTCATGATAGAATAAATGAAGCATAAAACGGCGACTTGAAGACTGGATGTTGTGGTATTATCATCATAAGAAATCGAAAAGCACCTGTATGTAATGTTCATCGGATTTATCGCGAGGAGCTTGCCCCATATCTCCAAAGGCAAGAAATCTAACCTCACTGGCACCACCTGAAGGTGGCGTCCAAAGTTGGACAGGATTACTCCAACCGGCCAGATTACTGAAACAACAAATTTAGCTTAGAAAACACTATCAATAAACAAAGGAAAGAACAATTACTATTACTAAGACTATCGTTGTAAGAGAGTTTGCGTGATACCTTCCATAAGTGTAGAGATAGCTTCGAGAAGGCAGGAGTCCTGTCATTTGGGCGGTATGAATATAGCCGGGGTCATGCCATCCAAAGTCTTTTGCTGCGCTTGGTATTTTACCGCCTGAAAACAATGGGCAACAGTCAGGTGCTTAAAATTCAAAAATAGTTTTAAAAGGAGAGTCATTATCAGTTGGAGGCCTATCCTCTCATTCTTCATGATTCTTCAATGGACAATTGCTTCAATTCAATCACTGTTTACTAAATTTTGAAGTCATAATATTCTCATTGTATCTATTTTTAAAAAGTGACTCAAATAAATCCTTCTAATTAAAATATTATTATGATTATTTTAATTTTAGCTAAGTTATATGGAAGTATATATGGATAAAAAGTCATAGAAAAAAGCTAAAAGTTTGGTCTGATTTAGAAGCTATCATTAGTCTCTGGACCACTTTGTTAGTTTAGGATCACTGTGGAGTCTTGCAATCAGAAAACCAATTTCCTTTGTTATTTTGTGGACTTTAAAAAATATTTTGACACAATGCCAAGGGCTAACCTTTGGAATAAGTTAGAAGAACTAAAAATTCCTTGGAGGTTCAGAGTTGCTAGGGTAAGGTTGTATGAGAATGTTATTGCTAAGTTTAGGAACAATAAGGAATGCCAAGTTTAGGAACACTCGGGGCTGGTTGGAAGAAATTAATTGTAACATAGGGATCCAACAAGTTCATCCCTTGTCCTTACACTTTTTTCCATATACATTGACAAGTTAGAAGATTATTTGGAAGATGCACATTGTGTGGTTAGATTCTGAGTGGTATAGTCATCATCATTCTTCTTTATGTTGATTATATTGTTCTTATTGCAAGGAGTCC